>QOCX01000429.1:0-97752 GCA_005959815.1 Sarcophaga bullata | reverse complement strand
AAGGACTAACAATATGCAGCATTTTGAAACTATTAGATTATACAAAGTATGTTTTATGAAATTATTCGAAAATGTTTCATATTATTAAGTTTACATATATGTGTGTATATAGTTTCTGTGTAAACTATATTTAATTTAATTAAATAATAAAATTAATCACCTAAAAGTAGGCTTTATTTAGTTTACTAACACGCATTTAATATCATGATTAATAGCTAAAGGACAATAAATCTATTTCTCTCTTTAACTGAGCCATAGAATTATCCAATTAAAATCCAATATACACACATGCATGGCTCTTTACGTTAGTACATTCAAGCAAATGAATGTCTGAACAACACATTTGCACCTAAATCTATGCTATGGTATTTATAATTGTAAGTAATAGCCTTACATGGGCAAAATTGAATAATTGCTACAATAAACGAAATGAAATTGATTTAATCGGTAATTAAATCATTATAATTTATTGACCATTGAATTAGATTCTCTTGTTTGAAATTAGAAATTACACTGTAAAATAGACGATGGTTTATTAAGTGATTAATTGTTTCAAACAATGCTACAGGAAAAACCCTATAAATTTATTGAACTTTAATAATGATTGTAAGAATTGTAAGGTGATTCAAAGTATTTTTTTATAAAAAATATTTTTGTGTTACCCAAAAGTAGACAACAATTTACTATTCTAGAAAAAACGGGGAAAGTTAAATTTTAAAATTAAACAACATTGTGTCATCATCATGGCAATAATTTTTATCTAAAACTAATACCTTCACAAAATTAAAGCATACTTTAGGGTATATAAAAATTTATTTACCATGAAATACTTCAATTTTTTTCTCTCAAAGTCAAATTCTTTTATTATATTTATTGATTTATTGAAATATCTTCTATGCCTATGGTGGTTTGAAATTAAAACCTTTAAGCGGTTGTAAAGATTTTAATGCTTACGGAATTTCGTGAAAACTGAAGCATATTTTAGGAGCTTAATTTTATTACCTTTACAAGCTGTTTTACTGGGTTAATAAGGAACTTACCTAAAATGAAAAGAAAAAAGAAAAACCAATTATTAGCGACAATCGTTAAATAAATAAAATTTAAATACAATTTAAGCTGAAAAATGGTTTTCTAATAAGGTCAAAATAAGGTTTGCCAACGCTAAAGTTGGATGAAAATTACTTTAGATGTCTTATAATATTTCAATATCATTAAGCCTCATTCTATACTGTATAATTTCTATAGCTCTTAGTATATGCTATAAATTTTTATAATAAAATCCTTTTAAATCTGCTTTAGTATTATCTCGTAGTGATATTAAGACTTATTCAAGTCATAAATGTTTACAGTTTCTATTTATTTCTTGTTTCGTTCTATCACCCTAAACACAATATGCTTAAATTGCAATATTTCTTAATAAAATTCAAATTTAGTGACCTTTAACCTCTCGTTGAGTTTTATTTCAAAAGTTTTCTTTTATCATTTTCATTTTCTCTTTGGATTTTTTCCTTCTCCTTTAAATGTTAATCGTAAATAATGTGTGTCTTGTGTTCAACCCAGCTACCGACAGTAAGTTTATTACCTTTACGGACGCACTGCAGTCTGAAGGAGTTCATTGGTCGAGAGGTGTTAAAGCATGAAGGAAATTTAGTGGTTATTACTGTTGACCTTTTGAAAAAGCAAAACTAACTAAGCAATAATAATTCTTTATACAAATAATGATACATATATGCGGCATATATGTGTAATTGATTTATTTTTATCTTTCATTATTAGGGACAGGATATATTTTATTTTGTGAGAACTGATCAAGGTTAAATTCTTAAAAATGAAAAAAATTCTTGGTAAAAGGAAAACAATCTTTAAAATCCGACTTTATAAATTTATTGAAGGAATTTATCGATAACTCTGTTTGTAAAGTGGAAAATCATTGTACAATTTTGCTGTTATGACTTTGGAAAATAGAAATTATTTTAAACAAAATGACACGTCTTGACCAGCCTTGGTTATGTAGGGTATCTTGATGAATAACTTTGTGTCTGTATAACCACCACTATACCTTCCTAATCCTTAACTTAAGAAAGTGTCAGACCGTGTTCACATTATTTTGTTACAATATATGTACGCTTGGAATTCTTTTCTTCTTCTTTTTCTTTACTTAGACTTTTTCTTTAACGAAAAATATTACTGCCATCACGGGAAACTTTCCTTTCTACCTCAAATGGTCTTATTCTTTGTAGTCTCCACCATTTTTCGTTAAAGAATTTTGTGATTACTTGCAATACTTTAACGCCATAAAGTAAACAATGTCTGGAGAGTAAAGAAAGAAAAAAAGAAAATTGATGGGAACCCTTGAAAAACAAAACAAAAAAGTTTTTATTTTTTGATTTTTCTTTAACTGGCTGATATCCTTTCTTTCGCCGAGAATCCTTTTTTTTTTACTGATTTTATGGGTTAAAGAAATAAATTTGATTTTAAATTCCATTAAAAAGAAAAGATTTTTTCGTTGTTTCACAAACTAAAAGATTTAATATGAGATTTCGCATTGAAAACTTAAAAAAAAAGGAATAGCCTTAAAGTATGCCACACCATTTTTATGTTGGTTTTTATATTTAACCAATACTTTTTGCCTTCCACGGAAAAATAATAACCGAAGAGCGAAATAAAGAGAGAAAGAGAGAGGGAGAGAGGTAAGGAGAGAGAGAGAGAAAGAAAGAGAACAACAACTGTAGTCTAAAATTACAATTGTAACGTTATTTTAATATAATGTAAGCAGTTCATTTTAACAAATTGATTTCGAGTGCTGTTCTGTCTCTTTCTCTTCTGTCTCACTCTCTTTTAGCTCCCTTTCCATCCTTTATAAAAATATAAAAAATATTGTTGTACTTTCCATGAAATGCCGTGTATATTTTGTAGCATAAGTGTAAGAGTATCTGTGCATGGATGTGTTTGGGCAAAAGTTTTGTGGTTTTTAATTTCGTATGCATTTTAAAAAGGCATACTTTTAGGCTATTAAAAATGAAATAAAAATTCTCCTGTTAACATTATAACATGAAAACAAAGTTCAACCAAATACTTGCATTCGGTGGAAAAACCATGTGGGAAAACATGTTTTTTTTTCTTTTTTTGCATTTATTCGGAAAGTATTCATCGAAGACCAATTAACACAAATGAAATGATTTTTTTTAAAGAGGGATTACATATGAATAATTTCGAGAAATTGATAAATTCAAATGGTTGTTGAAAGTATTGAAATATTTAAGGAGTACCTTCAAAGGCACACTGATAATTATGTATTCCATGTTATCAGCTTTTTTATTGTCGAGGACTTAGACAGGTGGATAGAGGTCGCTCTCCATCCATTGGGAGGTCAATGGTTATAGACTGTGATATAATTGACAATTGATTCTAAATAAATTTTATTCCCAATGATTCAGTTCAAACTGAAACTATTGGTGTAAGGAAACTTCCTTGGCCGGAATGAATGTCCTGAATCTAATTGAAAAGTCGTTACGCTGTATCATGCAGTCAATGACCTCGAAAGAAAGAGGTTCTTCCAATGTTTTTTTTTTTTTTCTGTACCTATTATTCTCATCTGTCAGCCCTTATCAATGTCTATCGTTTGTTGTCTCTTTATCTTTTTCGTCTTGTTTATGTACCTGGCATGTATGTTTTTGTCTGTGTTTCACGGCGTACGTAGGTTATTATCTCTGGATTAATTCTAGTCTATGACTACGTCTGCTCTAATTTAAAGCTTTCTTAAATAGAAAAAATTCTGCTTTTTGCATTTTTTTCTAAAGCCTATTTTTAGGAGATTTAAAATTTTTCATTTTTAAATTTTCAAGAGAGCCTAAAGAGGCTAAAATATTCCAATGAAATTTGCATTTTACAAGTTCATTTAAACACACACATACACGCGCACTTTACAACACGATGAATAATAATTTTATCAAATGGCATTCTCTATCTCCCTCTGCCTCTTTCTTTAGAGTATTAATGTTTGTGAAGGATGTATGTTTACCAGTCCAAAGAGGACAAAAAACTCTGTGTGTATATATTGGAAACGTTTTCATCAAATAATCAATTTGAATGAGTGACTAACGAAATTCAATGCACTCTACGACACATGAATTTCGTATAGCGATGCTTGTAACAGCTGAATAGATAAGGACCCCAACCCCTTAGGGTATGCTTTTGATGCCTTATAGAAGGAAGAAGAAGAAGGAAAAAAGAACAAAATAAACACGTTAAATAAATATTCACCTATAAAATCAATAAAATGGTGTGTGTTACATGGAATTTATTAAATATGACATTATCATAGAGCACACATGCACAAGAATAACAGAAAGAAAAAAAACGATTGAAAAAACGAATATTCTTCCTTTATTTTTGTCATGAAAAGGGGCTCGATTATGTAAATATTCGCAGAAAAACGAAAAAATGAATAATAATAACCAACCAACACAATGTTAAAAATTCTTTTAATGAGAAAAAATCGAAGCACTTTTAAGGTAGAAAAAATTAAATTTTAGCACAGGTTTAGGTTAAATTATGAAATACTATGACATTTTCCTTGTAACGCTAATTTAAAACATATTAATTTATCTGTGCAAAATTTATCGGTTACTAAAATTTTCTATAGAAATTTGAATTTTTTATCGATAACTCGTATGCGATCCAAAATATAATTTTTTCTTTGTAATGCTAAGTTAAACATCTGACTTCTTTAACAGTTCAAAAGTTAATGAGAGCTTATTTTGGTTTAAAGCAAAATTCCTTGTTAATTTATCAAACAAGTTGCCGTAAGGTATGCTTTACAAATAAAAGAAAAACCTGAAGAAAAACACAGTTATTAAGAAGGTGTATCATCTACATGTCTTTAAAACATTTTAAGGCTTTAATTTTTGCTAAAGTAATTTTCTAATGATATTAATACCTTGACAGACTTAAAGTATATTCTGGGGCATGAAAAAATTCTTAAGAGAATTTATTGAATTATGTTTTTTATGTTTAAGGAGGTTTGAAATTTAAACCATTGGGCTGTTGTGATGATTTTAAAACTTAAGCAATTTCGTGAGAATTGAAGTATATTTTTAAGGGCTTAAATTTATTACCTGTACAAGCTGTTTTACTGAGTTAATAAGGCACTTACCGAAGAAGAGAAAAATAAAAACCAATTATTCTCAACTAGCGTTAAATAATACAAATTAAGCTAAAGGTGGGTTTTCTAATAGAAGCTAAATAAGATTTTCTAACACAGCTATTATTATAAAAAAAAAGTTTTCTAACCTACTACTGGGTTAGCAAAGCTCTCACCGGTCTGACCTCTGCATCAGCGCAATGTACGTCTGACAGGATATATCGGGATATATCTGATAATCTGAAATTGTTGCCTCTGTTACAGAGTTAACATTGCTCTGTAGTTCGAGATGTTTGAACCCCGTACTCTCGTCTAAGAAGCAAACATACTATTTAATAGACTACGGCGACGTATTCGTCATTACAAAGATCTTAAATATGCCTTCAGTTTCTATTTTTTCCAATAAAACCCCTAAAGCATACAGTGCTTTTTTAAAATCTTGTACTTTTGTTTGTCTTGCAATTTTGCAGCTTAAATCAAACATCATGATTTTTCATGGAATTAATTAAGAAAATTAAAGATAATAAAACTAAATACTGGTGATGATGATAATCACAATAATGACAATATTATTTACAAAACCATTTAACAAGTTATATTATATATACATATATATATATATATAGCAATTTCATAGCACGCTTTTAGGTTGCGTTGCTCAATTTGATTTCATATCAGGTGGGAAAACCACATTGACCTTTAATGGCTAAAGCATTATAAATAAGGCCAAACAAAATAAGTTCTTTACAGGATTTATTTTTTACCTTTCTAAAAAGGGTTGATTAAATAAATACTCTTAAATACGGGGAGAGGGCTGATGGTTGTATACTAAAAATAAAGCCTATTTTTAGGCTTTTTTCTTTCGATTTTCATTGTGATTTTGCTGTTTTAATGTTTGACATTTGTTTTGTGAATAATTTATAAACTATTTCATCAAAAAGTAAGCCTGGTAGCAAAAAAAAAAACGTAAAACAAATGTCAACGTTAAGGGTCATAAATCAACTAAAATAAGGGGAGATTTATTTCGAAGTTTTTTCCATACTTTTTTGATTAAAAATAAAGCTTTAAATAAAATGACATAAATTAAGTGACATTTGAATGTGGCAAAAACAAAAAAGCAATGTGGAACTGGTATTCTAAAGTTTTAAAATAAATTCAGATTTATGGCTTAAAAAGCAAATACAAAATCAATTCAAAATAAAAAAACAAATTGCAATTAAGATTTTAAATCAATTCCTTTGTTTATTAACTTCTGTGATTTCAATTTAACCTTTACAATAAATCCTAGTAATTTATGTTAACTACTTTTAGGTGTTAATCTTTTAAATAACCTTAGGCGTCTAATTTCTAAAAAGTCAAATACATTTGACATAAACAATTACATATTTCCAAATTACAATTTATTATGAATTATTAATACGCAAAAACAAAAGAGAAACAAGAGAGAAAAGAAAAATAATTAATATATCGATAACAAAGCAGACGTTATATAATCCTGCGGTATTTGCGTTAAAAGTCAACATATTTTATTACTCAGCGGCAAAGAATATGCAACGCTTTCTTGTGCAAATGCCTGAACATCACTTTTACAGATGAAAGATAAAGAAAGAGAAACGAAATGAATTTTTTGAAATTCTTACAGTGGCTGACAAAATTTAAAACAAATTGCTTTAAATTTTTTTAATCGAAAAAAAAGAAAACAATTTTTATAATTAGGTGGAGAGGTAGAGAAGTTGGATGGACACATTTATGTGTTCCCAATTGATTTCGAATAAATTACGTCTCCAACAGTTCCACAATCTCTTAATCCTGAATTAATATTCTGAATCTCATTGAAAGTGATTGTGCAGGCAGATCGTTCGTCGAGGGATTCCCACCATACCAGGCATCTGTAGGTCAAGATAGGACTGACCAGTACTGTGTAGATCCATGTGATAATTAAACATTTTAATATGTTTTTTTTACCATGGCATACTTTCGGTCCCCGGTCAGACATCAAAAACGAAATATGAAAAATATTTCTTCGGCGACTTCCTCTCAGCAGATTTCTGGCAAAAACTCTGAGAGTAAATAAAATTGCCATGAAAAGTTTCTCAAAAATCTGTCGTTCGGAGTCGACTTTAAACTGTAGGTCCCGCCACTCATGTATAAAAATTAACACACACAACATATGTGGTGTGAGAAGTTAGGTCGTAATCCTGACTGAAGGGTTGTAATGGAAAATTATGTATGTATGTATGTATGTATACTTTTGGTCTGATTTATATTTCATAAGCAATTTATAATTTTAGTATCTTCTTTTATGGACTTTAATGAACACAATTCCAGTGTGTATATGAACAGTGTATTTATGTTTGAACTCATAAGATACATACACAATTAGTGGCATTTTAATTTAATTTAATTTCACCTGTCATTATCTGCTTAGTGTTGACTTTAATATTAAAATGTGGGTCACATTCCCCACCCACATACGCCACACCTCAGATGATGTTGAAAATTTGCAATTTATGCAATACAAATACGAGCACACACACACACACACACATACTGGCATATACTGCCATTTACAACTTACACCAACCAACAACATTGTTTACATATGATATGAGTTACGACAAAAAAGGAGATTTAAAAAAATTCTGCTCGTTTTATGGTTTTCACTGTAGGTGACTGGGTAAACGATAAAATTGTATGGGAGGCAGTGGGTGGGGGGCGATGTATGATGTATGTAAGCTTTCAAGATTTAAATTTTTAACATAAATTGAATACTAATTATGATACGAAACTTATTTAGAAACACACACATACATACACACACAGACGATACACAGGCATATACAGACGATACATACATGTGCAGTATTAAATATGTTTGTAAAAACTAAGTTGGAATATCCTTTTCATATTAACCTCAAAGCAAGCACCTCACCTTCGCTTGAATACTGGTAGTAGTATCATGCCATAGATTTTTGCTATAGTATTTTGCATTATAAACGTGTGTGGGTTTTTTGAGTATGTTTGTATATATGTTTATTGCCGTGATTTAATGTGTTAATATTAATAAATTTTTAATAACAAAAGTAAAAGTACTTAAACATTAGGAACAACCGCCGTGTTGACGTCCTTATTTACAGGGTTATAAAAAATTTATAAATTTTATAAGCACACTAATGGAGAAAAATTGTTGTATTAACGTTTTATTACAACACAGGAAGGCAATGTTAACCCGATTACATTTTCACAAATGGTCGTAAATTTTATTTCCACCACTGTTACAATGGACTCTGTTCTGCTACACTAGATTTCCAATGAAGCATGGGAATCGGCAAGCAGGAGAAAGAAACTTAAAGACCCAATACAATAAAACTTTAGGTCAAGCTCCTCATAGATGGAATTAACACAAACAACATTGCAGTGTTTCGGGAGCCTATATGAGTTCTTGATGTCTAAAACCTTTGTTCCCTCATCCAATTTCTTATCATCAGTGTAAATTTCCAGAGAATTCATCATAGAAACGTATTCTTTAATACTTCATATTATTAATAAAAAAAAAAAGACTCCTAAAAGCAGACTTTTACTTATTATTGAAAAACAACAATAAATAAATACAAAACCCATAAAATATCATATGAAATAAACAAACAATAATAAAGAATTAAAAAGAAAAGCACAAAATAAATGACAATTTAAATAAAAACAATTTCACTTTGGCAACCAATCTAACGTAACCATAACTGCCTAAAAACATACTTCAAGAAATAAACATAAATAAAAAAATACGTTAGCGAACCCTCTTGAAGAAGGAAGACGGCACAGACTACTAAAAAAATTGTGTTCAATGCAGATAAATAATTTAAAAAAAAAAAATTGAAAAATAATGTGAATTATATTTATATTGATATATATATATATATATATTTATAGGAATCCTTAAAGTATGTTTTACAAAGTTATTTCAGTTGCTAAGATAGCAGAAAGACATTAAAAACCATTCATTCTGTGCTATTGAAAAACGAAAATTCATAGCAAATTTCCTCACAATAGCAGAAAAATACAAATTATTTGTAAATATTATTTAAAATATGTACACAGAGGGATAAGGAAAACGAGAGTAACTACAGACGCAATATAAACCTTAAAGTATGCAATTGGTAAACAAAATATTGCTTAAACACAATGCCACAGAACTAAAGTCATCCGAACAATATCTGTGTGGTTTTCTTATAACAATAGGATCAGCAAAAGTAAAAACGATTTCAATAAGTTGAAAGTATCGTACAGTGGGTAACAATAGTAAGTCAACTCAAGGCAATTTAATTCATTTTCTATTTTCCATTTGATTTTGTCTGCTCTGCTTTCATTTAAACATTAACCACCGTGTATTCAATTTTATTACTTACTGTAATTTATAAAATGTCTTTAAACTGATGGTATTGCTTGGTTATCTATTGAATATATATGCAGGATAAAAAATCGCTTTTCTGTAATGCAATTATTTAGAAATGCATTTCCAATACACAATTCAATTTACAATGGCATACTTTTTGGCATATTTTAATTATTCAGACACAGAAATACTAAATCGTTAAACAAGTTACAGAAAAGTGTTTCCAAAATGAAATTTATATTTAAGAATATAAAAAAGGCTGCTTTATATTGAAATAAAGCTTTTGTAAGCATTTAAAAATTAAAAGATTTAAAGTATATTTTAAGGGGCAAGGTTATATTAGGTTATTTAAAACTGGCATGCGTTTCGTCTTGACATATCATCATAACACGTGTATTAGACGGTGAACTCACCCTATCACTAACCCAAGTGAATTGTAATGCCACATACCTTAAAATATTTTTCTGTCTACTACCAGGAGAGTTCATGTGAGAGCAGATAAGTGTTATAAGAGATGTTCTACGCTCTCCTACTTATTTTCATCTCCATAATTTCAGCGCTCATCGTAATACCCTGCCCCTATAAGTAATGTAAATATTTCCCTATAAGGTAAATTTTATCACAAGTACAGCTTTTCATATTCTCGTCACAACTGGCCTTTAGAGAAAACAACGTAGAGTATATATTCTGGCTGTTATTCAATGACATAACAACTGATTTGGCACAAAACCGTATCTAATGTCGGAATTCTTTAATCATTGCTTTATGATAGCCCAGAGAAGTTTGTTCTTAATTACCTCAGCACAGCGCTCTTACTCCAGTACTCCAGTAAAGCTTCATTTTCTTATGCTCTCGTCTTTTCTTTTCTCTCTTTAAACGTGAGCATTCTTTTAGACCCAGAACAAAATCAAAAATCAATTTAAATATCAAATTTCCATTCATTCACTATTAAATTTTATGCAATTTTTTGTAGCCTATTCTTAAAAGCAATTTCTGACTGGCTTTATGGCTTCAAGGCTCAAATAATCGATATTATTTTCTGCCAACATTATGACAATTCTCCTGCAAATTTTTTTCTGTTTAGTTTTTTGACAAATCTTTTTTCTATTTTAGTATTTCGACATCGACAGCAACAACAATATCGCATTCATTAGTAAAACAGTTCCAACAATTGTAGAACGTATTTGTTAAAGCATACTTTTAGGTTGCCTGCTAAAAACTGCTGTTATTTGGTATGTTTTAATCAAATTTTGTTTTTATTTGAATGTGTAGTTTTTATTTTCATTTTTATTTGACGACTGTTGCTTAGCTTAACAATAATTGTTGCATAACCTTAGGCATATAATAAAAATTTTATTATTTTTTCAAACGTTGTGTATTAAAAATAAAATAATAATAATAATCATGGTAGGAATAGGGTTTCCAAATGGAAATACAACATTTTAGGCGGCAGGTCCGTGTGCAGTAGAAAATTAAAAAACTTGAAACTATTTTTAGGCTGTAAAATAACAACGCTGCATAGTAAAGGGGATTTTTTTTTTTATTTAATATTACATACAATGACAATACAACAACGGCAGTGTTAAATTAAAGCACAGCGCGTTAAATACATAATGCATGTTATTTTAAAGTAACAAATAAATTTTGATTTAAGTTTGTAAATTTTGATATGGTAGTTTAAGAATTAGTCTCTGTAAGAACGTTAAAATTTTACTTGAGAAACTATTATTATTATTATTATTTATTTCAAGTCTATGGAAAATCCTTACAGACTATTACATTTTGTATCGTTATTATTATTATTACAATACAAAAAACAAGTTAAAAAAAGAAAAACAAACATTAAAGTTATATTTTTAATGAGTTTAATTGTAAAATTATGGTTTTTAATGGATTCCAAATTTTTGTTCAAATCTATATGAAGGTAAAGATTATTAATATCATTACAGATTCTACGAAATGAATCGAAGTTCGCATAGTTAGTTGTGTAATACTTTACATTTATGAAATTATAGTATCTTGTTGGACGAAGAGGTACTCTTATGTAAAGTATTTCCAGAAGAAATTAAAAGTTGATAACGCCATTAATCAGCTTCAGAAGAAAGATAATAATTTAAGGAGTGCTAGGCATTTTTCATAAGAAGATAACCTTTTATTAGGATCCCATTTTAAACCACGAATGCAAAATAATAAGAACTGTATTTGAACCGATTCGATTTTGTCAGAATGTACAGCGTATTGAGGGTCCCACATTACAAATGCATATTCAAGAATTGGGAGAACCAGTGTGGTAAATAATTGTTTGGTCAGATAAGGGTCAGAAAACTCTTTAGTCCATCGTTTGATAAGTCCCAGGATACATGTAGCTTTGCTAACAGTTGATGCAATATGATTTCTGAAGTCCAATTCATTGTATGAAATCCATTGGTTGAAGATGATCTAGTGAAGCACATATATTTAGATTTTTTAACATTCAGCAACATTAAATTAGTGCTACAGCAAGAGGTTAAATAGTTAATATCGTCTTGAAGTACTTGGTTCTCAATGTTGTTGAATGATAAAAAATATTTTAACATTGTCCGCATACATTATTGTGTTTGAGTATTTGATAACAGAAGAGAGATCATTTAAAAAGAGTAAATAGGAGCGGTTCAAGATGACTATCTTATGGTTCACCTGACAGTACATCAATAAAGTTCGATTGCCTGTTCCTAAATTTAACGCACTGCTTTCTGAGGTATATGCCATCAATTATGGAGTATGTATTAGAGGTTCTGATGTTAAATCATTGCATAGGTTGCCTGTGATAATGGTTTCAGCGTTATATACAGTTGATACTGTGAATATTCAGTTCAACTATCGATCGTGGATGTCTAATAAATTTTCTGACCAATACGGCGCCGCACGAGGTACCACCCAGCCCTCTAATTTATAGTGAAAAAATACTAAAAATATTGGCAAGGAAAGTTAATTCTGTCTATGGCAATTTAGATGCCAATTTCTAAACGCCTGAAAGTATACTAAACTTTTATTTTATTTTAGTTTCTATGATTTTTTTTCTTTAACCTGTTTGGATATTAAATCATCTAAAAGTGATTACAATGCTTTACTAAGGCCCCTGTTTTTCTAATAGCAGTTACGTTTTAATTACTCTAGTTAAGTGTGGGACATTAACGCAGCTGGTGGTGGTGGGTGGATAAGGTGGATACAAGAGGAGGTCAACAGTAGTTACAATGCCTTAGAATATCGAACATGAACGTAATGAAAGAAATTTAAATTAAAAATCCTCTGTAAAATGGAAGAATGTTAAGATAATAAAAAATTTTTTAATTAAAAAAAAATCATAATAATGATAAGAGAATAAAATGCCAGAACAGAAATTGAAAATAAATTTGCCTGTGCAAACAAAGACACCAAACAATTCTTTATTACTTTTTTTTACAGAACTCTAAATCAAAAGCGATTTAGAAACGTAAAGCTTAAGGTAAAAAATATTTTATTTTATTGTATACATACCTTGGGGAAATTTAAAGATAAATGTTAGAAAAAATTTAAAGCATACTTCTAGCTGAGGATTTAGTAAAAGTTTTTGTTTTAATTTGTGTGTTAAATTGTAAGTAATTTCTTTCAGTTTCTTTCTATCCGTTCAAATCTCTTCTGAGATATTGTATCTCTCCTATATCTCTTTGGTTGAATGTTGCTTTTGGTTTACCAACGTATTCAATTTTATTTCATTAGTGTTTGTATTTAGGCTCTAAGGAAATACAATTTGTGAGGTTCTTTATATCTAGTGTCAGTATAAAAAAAGCAACCTTCTTCCATACTACTCCCTTTGAAACTAAATGACCATCTACCTCAAGTCTTAAATGTTATTTCGAAGTTTTAATTTTCCTTTTTGATTTCTAACAATTTTGATGGGATTTTTTTTGCCGTTCTCTTATAAATAAAAAAAGCTAATCCTTATTTTGAAAAGTTTTTTGCCTTTTTCCCTATTAATTTGAAGTTTTTAAAGTATAAAATTAAATAAACAACTAATAAAAAAACAACTAATAAAAATTAATCATTTCTAATCATAATAACCCGAAAACTAAGTAGTTCCTGTTCCTCGTAGTATCTTATTTAAGCTTTATGCCAAAAAGTATACCATCTTTAAAATTTTTATGAGCATGCAATCATGGAGTAAACAACCAATCGTGGCGGTGAAATAAAACCCTGAAAACGAAATAGTTTTATGGCAATAATAATTAACTATAGCCTGCCATAACGTTTGATACCTTAAAGTATGCAAAGATTAAATTTTTTGAAGCAAAGCCACAGGAGTATAAATAAAAATGTGTCAGTGAACTAAATTCTGGTAACAAAAATTAATAATTTTGAACATAAAATTAAGTTAGCTTAAGTGTCCACTTCCTATAGGAGACTGCTTGCCTGAAACTAATATTTTGTTCATCCTAATGCTATGCTCTATAAACTAACTTAATTCAAAGTCATCGATTTAGAAGCGTTCATGAAAATGTAACGCGAACATTATCACTTTCACAAAGGGATCAATATAGATACGACCGGGAGAATTTGCAATTCATATTTGTTTAAAATGTCTGACATTAAGTGGACAACCAATTTTAATACAATCCATGACCAGATCAATGAAGCACTCTGCTTCTAGCAGAACAGAGTTGTGTTTTTCTTCAGAACATTACTTTATATGACTAACTCCACTACCTCAAACTATGATGTTAAACATTTACAATCAATACAAATAAAAATTCTAATTAGTTCTCAAATCTAGTTTAAAAACAAAAACTTTAAAAACTTTCTCCCTAACACAAGACACATGGTTGACTGTGCCCTCTCAACTAGGCAACAAAGTTTTCAACACAAATATTTTTCCCGTATATGTAAACAAGTACGTAATGTTAGCATAAAAAGTTTACATAGAAAAATAAAATGCATTTTAACTACATGTGCATGTATGTAAAATTATAAGCTCGTCATAACTTTTTCAAAACTACCCCCTAAAGTATACTAAAATTTTATGTTGAGTTATTTAAATTGAAAAGCAACAGGAGACAACTTTTCCACTACGGAGATAACAAAACCAATTGTTTGGCAATCAAAATTTATTAAAAGCTAAAAAAAAACAATTATAATTAAATTAAAATAGATTAACTTTTACTAAAAAAACACGCCTAATGTAGACAACAAAAAATATTTTAAAATACAGTTCCTAAATAGAAATACTCTTCTATCCTAAGGATTTTTATAACTTTTTTTACCTTCTTCGCCTTGAAATAGACTGCTAAACAAAGAATGTAAAATGTAAAATCATTTCAAAAACTTTTGATATGTGAAAGTCTGGTTCAAGTTTATAAATCGATTACATTAAATAAATATGTATATCGTTGATATTTTTGCTATTATTGACTTAGCAAAACTGTTTACCTAGCTTTATTTAAAGTATTCTTTTGGAGAGATTATTTACCTTTCAAGTAGAAACTTTAGCTTTGCATACTTTCAGGTGAAAAAGAGCATTCTTTTTTTTTTAATAAAAATTTGGATTTTTCATTTATGGTTTCTTTTTTATTTTTGTTTTTGTTCTTTTTTATTGTTTGTAAAACGTGAGTAAAATTTTATAGTGTGCGGGTATTTTTTTTCTTATCAATATTTTCTATAAGCTCTTAAAAGTATGCTATGAATATGAGGGTAGGTTTGGTTAAAAAAGGTTTTTGGTTAATAAAAATTTGTTCAACAATTTGTAGAAAGTTTTTCAATACAAACAATTTCCTGCAACAGCTAAAAATATGCTTCAGATAATTTTCATTGCCCGTTTCCAAAAAAAAAGAAAAAACTTGAATAAAATATTTATTATTTACTTATTTTCATAAGAAAATATTTTTATTTTACTGAAATTACAGGACCTAACTTCCACAAACTGCTTTTTTTCCGATACCCCTAAAAATATGTCTCGGATAAAATTCATTCATATTACTTTCTTTAATAAAAACGTGAAGAAAATATTTAATTGCTTAGCGGTTGCTTGGTTAGAAAAACAATTTATAATAATGGCTAATAAGCTAACAAAAGTTTTCGGTTTTTTTTTCAACCTAAAAATATGCTTTTAAATTTTTATTTTTATTTTCACAAGAAACGTGCAAAATTATGAAATATTTTATGGGCTGGTGGTTAATTAAAAAAGAAAACGTTAAAACTATGTGAATGCTAGCAATTTGTTTGAGGAATTCGAAAAGTTTTAAGAATAATACATAAAAAATATTGCTAATTTTAAGGGGGTTATTAATATTACAGTAGAAACGGTAAAAATTATAGACAACATGGATTTGAATAAAATATTGAGAAAAAAGTTATTCAACCGTCTTACAAGATATGTGATGAGGAAACTAGTCAGGTCAGTACATTTTGACGGAGAAGGACCTTCACCTCCCTCGGTTGAAGTACGGCAGATTCCAACTTTTCTTGAGGACAACTTAATTTTTATTGGAAGATAACTTCATAATAACTCAGCACACTTTTCATATCCATCGCAAAATTACAATTCTCTGAATTACTTCCGCAAGAACTATACAGCATTACAAATAAACATAAATTGGTGTATACTTGAAGGAAAAAGGTTGCGGAATAATTTAAGAGGTCTTTTCAAATATCTTAACTAATATTTTAGTAAACCTTTTTTAAATTTTTTCTTTATCTTTCCAGGTGCTTAAATTTGTTTCGTTTAACGATTTTGTCTTAAAATTTGTTAGCCAAAATTTTTGTGTGAACTACTTTTAGGAAGTTATATAAATAGTTTTCTTTTTTAATGTATCGTAAGGCCTATAGGCTTTGCGTTGTTCTTTAATATTATTTTCCATGATAATACAATACACTATGCGGTCACAGGGCGTACCTTGGCATGGCATGCAAAAAATAAATCTTTGCCTATATTTAGGCATCAATATAAATTGCTTGGATTTAACGTTTTCTATAGAATTTTTACCGTTATTTAATATTATTAAATGACATCACCATCACATTACAAGGTTACAAGCCTTGGCAAATATAACAGCAACAAAAAATAAATAAAAAAAATAAAATTGCAAACAAAAAATGCTTTTGGAAAGTAACAACACAACAGGCAGCACACAAAGGTAGAAAACAGTCAGTGAATGATCGCATTAATTAGTTCCCAGGTGTTAACTACTAACCATTGAACCAACCAACCTACATAGCTAACTCCACAGCAGGATAAGACGCCAAATGTTTGAGGGAAATTAAAAAAAAATTTCAACGTCGTCGTTATTAAGGCCTTAGAAAACACAGCTAAGAAATCTCTAAAGAAACTTGAAACAACAAGAAAAAATCATAAAATCAAACAACAACTACTTCAAGGGAAGAAATTAGAAATCAAAGAAACTCTGACACATTTTTTTCTTTTTCCTATAAAATGCGTGCGTGCGTCAAACACTGGTTTTAATGGTTTTTCTTACTCAATCATGAGCTTCTTTTCAATGCACGGACATAAAGACATACATACGTACCAGCGGACATTAGAGCCATAATAAGCCAACAACCGAAAAACCTTTTACATCTAAAAAAAAATCGTATGCCAAGCAACAAAACCATCGAAGCAAAATACAATCGATTTCGATGTTATAGAAGAAGGCTATAAAACTGTTTTATATGCCACCTTAAAACCAACCCCCAAAGTATGTCATACAAATATCTTTTTTGCTTTTCCTAGTAAACTTTTAGGCAAAAAACAATAACGTAAACAGCCAGCCAGGCAAAGAGCCAAACAGCAATTCCAGCCATCGTAGCCATCAAACAACAACTAACAACCATCGAGCCTTCTAACCATAAAAAACAACAAAAAAGAAATATTGTAAAGCATATAGCCAGGCAAACGGCACACCTTTGTCAAGGTGATGGCAATATTAATACACAGTTTGATGACACACGACGTTTAGTTTGATTATCATTATCGTATTAATCATCATTATCTTTGTCATTATTATGGTAATTATTTTATTTTTCATTATTATCATCATCAGCGTCATTGCCATCGTGCTATAGCGATTATTGGTCGCTAAGTAAAGCCTTATTTTCCCCCCTAACCATGATGCCTTTCAGCTCCTTACTTTAAGCTCTCTACTTTCCTTCTCAGCATATTGTTTAAACTGCATCATAATCACAAGACTATTAAATCATAACCATGGTTATAAGGCTATTATCATGTAAAGCACTTTGTTAAACGCCTTAAATTAGATTTTTAGAAAATATTATATTTAAACTTTGTCAGATATATCCCCACAATGAAATTGATTATAACTCGTTTGAACCTAGTTTTTATAGGAGACTTTTAGAATTCCAAGAAGACTGGACTGCTTCTTAGGGATAGCAACTTCAAAATTGCGAAACGACGTGTTTTAAAATAAACGCAATACTGTATGGAATGGGAATAGGATCCATGATCGATGACGATTACCTTGAAAATGATATGCGAGTTCCTAGATTTTCTCGGAACGTTTGCATTGAGTGGAGCTCTAGCCTAGTGTAATGAAATGAGACTATCTGATGAAATGGACTTCAAACTTGCCTCCAATTCAACTTGGCCTTTCAAAACGAGTTAGGATTTTGTAGGATTTTCTATTATTTTTATTTACCTTTCATGTTTTACCTTCCATGGAGCCGAGGATTTTTCCAATATTGCTATTTGAGCGGCAGTGGCCACTAGGTAAAACTCCTTCTCTTTGAGTCTCTTTCCTTATATTCTATTCTCTTAACGTATGTGCATATATTCTGTTTTGAGGTATAAATTCTAGGGAAATTTTTATTTCTCATATTCAATAGTTTTTCTTCTTTGCAAAATTTATGTTATAAAGCGGTAGACAAGTGGTTTTGAATTGCAATAGAGGAGATGTGGGGTAAACCATAGTCCCTTAGTAATAATTTGTTGGCATTTAAGTTTTGCGTGTTCCATATTCCAACCAATATATTGAAGAGTGAGAATATCTTTTGAAAATTTGTTTTTGAATGGGAGATTTTGTTGTTTGCGTGTTGGCATAATCGATTCTGGCCTCTAGAGTCTAATAGCCTTACAGTGTGTTTTCTTTCCTTTTTTTTTTGTGTCATTTGAGTTGCCATTTTTCTATTACGCTCGACCCCCTAAGACCCAGACATTTCACACATTTCCGCACATTTCCTCCCTCGAGTTTGATTTGAAAAGCAAAAATATTTTTATATTCTTTTCATATTTATGGAGCATTATCAATATTACACTTAGATTTTCTATTATATTCGAATTCTTGTTGGTTTTTTTTTCTTTACCATGCTTTTAGGCGCTTAACAACTTTTGCCACCCACTTTTACGGAGTATTTTCATTCCGTAAAATGTGAAATGAAATGAAGAAAATGCTTTGCATATTTCTCTAGTATGGTAAATTGCATATTCATTTGATGTATGCATGTATGTCAGCTTAAGTGTATGGGGTTTGATATTCAGGCGCCCTTAAAAGGTCAACGTTTCAACATCCGCATACCGCTTTGGGTTAGAGGACTTTCCTTTTTAACATTATTAGGGTTTTTGGCAAGCAATAGTTTTTATTTTTTGAAGTTTTATGGTTTTTTTTTTTGCAAAAAAGTGTTTGTTGCCTTTTTTTGGGGCTTATCGAAAATTAAGAAATTTCAGAGTATTTTTTATATAAAAAAAATTCTTGTAAAAGTTGAAATGAAAAACAAATTATTTAATGCATATTGTTTACATTTGCTAAATGAATTTACATTACAATGCCTATGTGTTGAATTTTATTGCTTTTTTTTTGTTTAATTAAAATTCTTTAAATTTTTTTGCGTGGTGGTTTTGTTTCCCTATCAAATCCATTTAATATATAAAAAATTTCATTTAAAATTTTAATTACTTTTTAGATATTCCCACAAATCTGTTGCCTAATTTAGGGTGGTTTTATAATAACTATTTTATTGGGGAAATCCCTGTTTTTGATGTTTAATGATATTGTTGTATTGTTTTCAAGTAGCCGTAGTGTAGTAGGTAGTATGTTGACTTATTAGACGAGAGCGCATCGGAGTTCGAACACCAACTCAAATATCTCGAACAAAACGATGAAAAGTCGCCGCCTGGGAATTGCCTTGAAGAGTTTCTCAAACATCTATTGTTCGAAGTAGACTTTAAACAGTAGGTGCCGCCACTCATGGATAAAATTAATACACGAGGCGTGAGTGGTGGTGTCGAGTTAGGTCGTAATATTGACCAAAAAAACAGTGCACGCTTTTAGGTGCTGCATGTTTTTCAAGCAATCATACATAATATACATAATTGGCCATTACAACCCTTCAGTCAGGATTACGGCCTAGTTTCTCACACCACTTATGTTGTGTGTGTTAATTTTATACATGAGTGGCGGGACCTACAGTTTAAAGTCGACTCCGAATGACAGATTTTTTGAGAAACTTTTCATGGTAATTTTATTTACTACTCTCAGAGTTTTTGCCAGAAGTCTGCTGAGAGGAAGTCGCCGAAGAAATATTTTTCATATTTCGTTTTTGATGTCTGACCGGGGATTCGAACCCTGGCCTTTCGCCTAATAAGCCAACACACTACCTACTAGACTACGGCGACTTTTCAAGCAATCATGATATATAAATATGGAGTTTATTGAAGGTAAGTAAATCCACCCCATACCTTTTGAATGATCAACTCAAAATTCATTTTCTACTGCTCCTTTCTACCTTTCTTTTTGTATTTCTTTGTCTTGGATTGGTAAACACGTTCCATATAATCATTTGAAGCATGCAACCATTATTAATGCAATAATTTCTGTAAAAGACTGTGTGCATGTTTCTCTCTCTCTCTCCGTCTCAACAACTATTCAGTGAGTCAATTAGTGTGTGTGCAGCAATCATTTGCTATACTCCCACATACATACAAAAGTCAGTCTATAAGTCATCTTTGCGTTGCGTTTTATTTTTCCTTTAAACTGTTCCTGCCTTTCAATTGGAGCTTTTTTTCTTCTCTCTTTTGGTGCCATAAAATACAAGTAATAGTGGATGAAAAAAGAAAGGAAGAAAAACTGTGAAAAATAACAGAAAAGAATAAAAAAAAAATATTTTTATGCAGACTGAATAGAAACAAAAAAGAGGAGCGGGAAATGTAACTGTTTTCTTTGTGGTTTCATATGCAGACGGATTTCGAATTGATGGGAGATATGCATAGAAATGAACTGAAAGAAGAGAGAGAGGGAGAGAGAGAGAGAGAGAAACAGAGAGAGCAAACGAGTGATAAAATCTTGTTTTAATGAAATTAAAAAGCACATGCTGTTCTAGATTCACAGGTGCCTGTGATACTCTTGTACTCACAGACTAGGTTAGCTTAAAAGGAGAATACATGATGGCACTGTAAAGACACACAGCCAGTGAAAGAAAGAGAGAACGGCACTGCGTTGAGAGTATTATTGCTTTTGTAGCGGAAGTAGGTAGGAAGTGCCCCTAAAATATGATTTTGCAATTAATTACCACTAAACACACACATACACACACATACACACAAACACACACATTCTAAGCTATAACAACTACAATAACATGTTAATTCTGGCTATTAACAAACGCCAAACGTTTAGATGTCAAAAGCAGGATATTGTTATTAACATCATACAAACACATCCTTAAAACTCACTCACACACGTACACCCAAGGACTGTAAAAAGGAAATCAAATGGAAAATGGAAAGAAAACTCTTTTTCACTCTTTCTTTTTAAATTTTATGAAAACTTAGCGTGGAAAATAAAGGGAAACGTGGTTAAGGAACGATTTTAGAAAGAATTATTGTGTTAAGAGCTGTATTATTGGGTTTGATAAATAGTATTCGGCGTATAAACACACTGCTGAGAAACGGTAAACTGGTCATAGAGATATGAACTCAAGTTTTCCAACTTCCAATACATCACAGCACAAACGTGTATCATCATTGTTTAACACTGACAGTATGTTTTGGAAACACGAAGAAAGTACAAAAAAAAATAACAAACAAACAGCATCGATAACAAAATTACGTACAAAGGCTATGAAAGATAGAAAAAAAATGTCAACAAATCAACAGCAAGTTCTCTGCATGTTACAGAAAACCGGTTTTTTTCCTTCAAAGACATCAAGTAATAAAACAAACTGCATAGACTTTTTCTAACACACAATACAATACGATTGCATGTCATGATGTTGAAGTAGATTTTTGTGTGTGGATATTTAAATGGAGTATATGATGGGAAAAGGGTAAAACCAAATTGTTGTATTTTTTTTTTAACATCCTCAAAACATGAAATCCTATTTTAAAGAAACAAAAAAACAGCGTTTCATGGTTTCATGGTTGACGAAAAACATGTTAACCAACGTGCTTCTCTCCACTAAGCTCTCCCCAGAGTTAAATTCACGGCTTATAAACACCTGGTGTATGTACGTACATGGCAAAAATGATTGACGTTTTGCCAAAAGCCAGAAAAAAAAAGTTTTTTTTTTTTTTTTTTTTTTTTTTTTTTTTTTTTTTTTTTTTTTTTTTTTTTTTTTGTTCTCTAGCTCTCTCGACTTTCTTTGAAAACCTTCATCAATATGATTTTATTATCATAAAGAAAGTAGCGTGCTTTAAGGATTCGAAAATATCTCACAAATTTAAAGCATATCTCCTTGGCTGTTTTAATAGCTCCCTAACATATGCAAAAATTATTTCATTGTTTACTGTCATTAAACTGTAACCATTTAATAATTGTTTGCTACTGGCGCAGTGTTGCATGTCGCACGATAACCATTGTGCTTAGCTTTTACGGACACATTCTGCTACTGACTGTTGTTGAGTACATTTTCTATTTCCTTTTTAGTTCACATTTCAATGGGTTTTGTATTACGAAACAATTAAAAAATTACCATAAAATAACACAACAAATGTCGATGGAAAAAATATCTAGGAAAGTGGCGGCAGACCTCAAGTGAAACCTTCAATTAAAAAGTTAAAAGTGCAGCATACAGTTGATCGATTAATATGGGGGTGCGAAGTGGAGAATAAAGATCTGTATAGAGATTAAAAAGTGTTATGGAAGCCTTTAATTCCTTTAAAATAGGGCATAGAAATAGAAACAGTTTTATCTGCTCCATCGTTTAGTTTCCTGGAAACGAAGAAAACTCTTTCTAGTACCCTTTGATTATAGAGCGTTCCTCAATCGAAAAGTGGTAGAAATAGTGTTCTTCCTCTAATTCTAACACAACTATCATTAAAAGAGAATTTAAGTCATGAATTACATGTTTGGGAGAAGACACAAAATCGATTCCTGCTTAATAACTTTGATTATCTGAATCTTTCATTTTTAAACCTTCACCTTTAAAAATCTAAAATAAATTAAAGTTTTCTACGCAAATATATATGACAAATGACGTCAAGCAATGTATTTCTATTGGTCAATAATCTTCAACAGCTTCATATAATATGTAAAGGGAAATATATGAGCATGGCTTGCTTACAACCAAGCGTACATAATCAGGCTATGTATGTGTGCAAATGATCTTCTACTGCTATCACATAAGATATGAGACATTTTTCTCTCCCTTTTTTATTACTGCTATCAAAACTCACCACTCACACATACTATATGAACACGCTTCCTTTTTCAATTTATTGCTTTTTATTCTCATTTCATTACTCTTCAGAATAAACAACAGGCCGTTGTTCTTATTGATTGTGATGTCAATCTCATAAAGAGTAAAAAAGCCAACATCTGATTAAAATTATTTTGCGAAAGCGCAAATAAAACGGGTTTCTTACAACTACAAATTGGGTCGTACGTTCGTCCCTGGAGAATTTTAATGAAAAATTAAATTGATTTTTATCGGATGAGAATATAAATCTGGCTCTCTCTCTCGCAGTTCTAAATTGTCATAAAAAAAAAACAAAAAAAATTGTTATTACTTCTAACGCTGTTGTTATTGTTTCTGTTATTTTTATTGTCATCTGTTGACGCAACACAACACCTAATAATACGAACACCTTATGTGTTCGATAAAAGAGATAAACGTAATCAAAGTGAATACAATTGTAAAGGTCGGTCGGTCTTTATATTACGAGTAATATACGAGGTAGAGTGTTGTTTGCATTACAAGACGGTAAAGAATGTGACAGTAAGGTAGAGGACTAAAGAGAGAGCGAGAGAGGGTTAGAAAGATATCAATAAATTATTGAAAATCATAAAGTTTAATATGATATTTATTGCTGCACACATACCATGACATTTAATTTTTTTTTTTTGCGGTTATAAGAGCCTAAAAGCGGTGGAGTATTGTGCAAAGATTGTAAATGGAAAGTAAATGCGTGTGTAGTTTATATTGTACTTTATCAAAGCAAGCATTGTTCATAAGAACGTGTGTGTCTACATGTATTTTGGGAGTATGATTGAATTATATCATGTAGACAACGAAACTGAAACTGTAATAATCGTAAACCATTGATGACGACGATGATGATTATGATGACAGTGATATTTATGGTTCGTGTGCACTGTAATAGTTGTAGTTGTAGATGTTGTTGTTGTATTAGTTGTATGCCATTAATATTAACTCGGTTACATTCAGCGTCTTGTTAAATCAATTTGAGAAGATGTTTTCAGGAAAAAAAAACAACCTAAAGAGCCTACATATTCACTTTCATTTTATATTTTCTTTTTTCACGCAAAACTCAATATTATTTACAAGAACAACAAATAAGACGTAAGAAATGATGACATACATGAATACATCTTAGGCTTAAATCAGGGATTACCATTTCATAGCATAACTGTGCAAAGAGAATTCATTATTAAAATAAAATCATTTCAATAAAATTTTATTAAAATAAAGCAATTTCTATAAAATAAATAAGTAGTCATAAAAATGATAAGCAGTTCTTTTAAAAGAGAAAATCAAACATCATAAAAAATAATCTGTCATATATGGAGTTATTTATATTATTTTAAAGCATAATTCATTCCAGTTTCAAGAAATATAAAAATTTTTAACTAAAAATAGCACTCTTCTTCAAAATTTGTTTTCGCAAATCAAAAAGTATACAGTGAAGCTGATATTTTACGCGATTTTAATGCTAAAACATTTAACACCGTTTAAATAAGTTAAGTGATAACCTGAAGAAATGTTAAAAGTAGGTTATTTGTTAAAAGGTTTTCTTATCTTCGTTTTAAATAAAAAATTGTAAACAATTAGGAAATATGAGAGCCTCCACAAAGGTTCGAGTTCTGTTTCTTAAAGAAAAAAATTAATCTTTCCCAATATTTTGTTCAATTAAAAAAGAAAAAAACCGAATTTTGTATTGTGATTCGTGGTATGTATTTCCGTAAAAAGCGTTATATTGAAAAAAAAATTAATTATTATGAAACTATGGAATATTTTATTGATTAAGGAAAAAAATCTATTAATTTATGCTGTGATTCGCAACATGTTTTTTTTTTCTTAATGGTTTGATTTTCAAAATTGTTTGCTATGTAAAGAAATTACCTAACTTTGAGGCAATTAAGACAAGTGTTTTGTATCACTACATCTTTTCAAAAAATTTGAAAACGTATTTGAAATTCTCATTTCTTTTCCCTTTTCTCTGCTTTTCTTGAAGTAAAGTTTTTAGCCAACAACCATTGAAATGTTCTTAATGTAGCCGCAAAAAAGCGTTAAAAACTTTTCCCATAACAGTCGCATTTATTAAACAAATTAATAAACTTCTGTAATAAATGAAGGGAAGAGAACCATTATATTATTTATACTTAGAAAATGATTGGAAAGCATGCAAAGAGAAGGCGGTAGACGGGGAAGGAAAAAACTTTCCATCTTTTATTTGTTCAACAGCCTTTAACAGTCATTAACAATTCATTTTATTTTGGGATGCTTAAAAGTGCACTTTAATTTTTCTAATGAGTAAAAGTATTTGATTTTTTATTTCGATAGTCAATATTCTTTTTAAGTTGTAATACACTTAGAAAAAAAATCATTAGAAAGGAAATTGGCTTGCAAAATGTCAAGTCAATGTTGCATAATAAACTGTTTTACATTCAATAAAGTAGTGGCAGTCATTTGTTTCAGCCTCACGAAGGCAATGGCAATGACGTCGTCGGCAATGCTCATCATCAATATTTAGTGCGGTATCAGGCGGCAACAATGTTCATAAACTTAGAAGAGAGAAGGCACTGCCTCTGTTTTTTAATTTCCGTTTTATAATGTAAAAAATATTGCCAAAAAAAAATTTTTTATTCTAATTTTAATTTATTGGCAATTTGCCTGCAGCCAAACTACTAACTCTGGTCGGCAAAAAGACTACTTTGACGTACTGGCAAACACATACCCACAGACCTATGCTACTATAGATACAAGAAACTTACATTTTCGGGCAGCTGGGAAGAGAGACAAAGAAAGACAAAATACGGTAGCAGCAGCAGCAGCTTATTCCATAATATATTGTTGCAATTCTTATTCAATTGTTGTAATTGTTTGTTGTTGTAACCAAATTACCTGATAAAAGAAGAAAAAGAAAAAAGAATAAAATTAGAATAACGTTTAAAAGCAAGCAAATATTAAATATAATGACAATAAATTTTATACAAAATTGACTG
This sequence comes from Sarcophaga bullata, assembly GCA_005959815.1. Lineage (NCBI taxonomy): Eukaryota > Metazoa > Arthropoda > Insecta > Diptera > Sarcophagidae > Sarcophaga > Sarcophaga bullata. The sequence goes on along the minus strand of QOCX01000429.1, from coordinate 71,579 downwards.
CATATTTTAAGGAATATAAAAATCATTTTATTTAAATTTTTTAAATATTAATAATTAATTTTAATTTTTTTTGCATACTTGCAAAGTAAATTCAAAAATAAAGTTAATTTAAATTTGCAAATGGTACTTTTCATTTTTTTTTAACAATTATTGTTCATTTATTGCAAGCACCGAAAAAGGTGTTACTTATGTAAGCAAACAATTCAAAAACGTTAGCATACTTTTAGGTACACGAAAGTATTTCTTTGGGATAGCTATAAAGTATAACTATGGAATTATAATATCACTTATGTTGCAAAAATAGTTTGAACAACTTCAATAGTCCCCAAGACCGCATTATTTGAAGGTGTTAAAATTGTTTGTGAAGCTTGTCTATGGGAATAACACCCTAACGTATGAGCACTTGAAAGTCAAGCAAATAATAATTACCTCAAATATGTCGACTGCTGCAACTAATCTAAAAGCGGTCAATAACATTCTCACATTCTCTGGTCTATAGTATGACAAATCGCAAGCCAGACAATAAATGATGAGAGCTATCTAAACTTTACTTTGAAAACTGAATACTGCATATCTTAAGACGATAAAATACATTATTTCCTATTCCATACTCTCTTTGCTAACCTTTGTTCTGTCCCATTAAATTTTTGACAACTTCTGCATTATTTTTTAATTCTTACTGTTTTTAATTGCTACTTTTTAACATCACAAAAAAAAACAGGTTTTCAGTAACAGAAAAATGCAATAAAATTCTCTTTTTTATTCTCTTTTAACGAACAAGCACATATGCACACGTGCATGTTTATGCCGGGTACAGTAATAACACTCAGCCATTTTATGCTAAAAATGCTGTCAACGACAAGAGACGAACCAAATACGTTTATTCTTTCAATGCACTGAAAGAGAAACTAACGAACGAAACCAAACGAAATGAGCCAAAAATATCCTTAATAAGCAACAAATGTAAAAACTCTCTGTCTCTTTCTCTCGTTACAACGTATATAATGGAGACATGTGGTTGTAAACGTAGAGAGATCTTCTCATTTGTTTTGTTTTGTGTTTACAAACAATTCAATCACACACACATTCATGCGCGCATAGCAATTGACAATTTTTGCTTAGCTTGACTGATATTAAGTCATGGTGAGTGAGAGATAGAGAAAGAGAAAAGAGAGAGATAGAGAGAGAGAGAGAAGAGGAGAGAGAGAGAGAGAGAGAGAGAGAGAGAGAGAGATAGAGAGAGAGATAAGAGAGAGAGATAGAGAGAGAGAGAGAGAGAGAGAGAGAGAGAGAGAGAGAGAGAGAGAGAGAGAGAGAGAGAGAGAGAGAGAGAGAGAGATAGATAGAGAGAGAGATAGAGAGAGAGATAGAGAGAGAGAGAGAGAGAGATAGAGAGAGAAAGAGATAGAGAGAGAAAGAGATAGAGAGAGAAAGAGATAGAGAGAGAGAGAAAGAGATAGAGAGAGAGAGAAAGAGATAGAGAGAGAGAGAGAGATGGGGAGAGAGAGAGATGGGGAGAGAGATAGAGAGAGAGAGAGATAGAGAGATATAGAGAGAGATAGAGAGAGATATAGAGATAGAGAGAGATAGAGAGATAGAGAGAGATAGAGAGATAGAGAGAGAGGGAGAGATAGAGAGAGAGATAGAGAGAGAGATCAACGGAAGAGGTGGTGAGTAATTATTGTGTGTGTGTTTAATACACTTAAACAGAGAACGCAAATAAAAATTCTGTTTTTATAGTGTGTATATGCATGCACACTTACATATCAAAACGATCATCTACTCACACACACACGTGTACTTTTAAAACAATAAGCATAATATTCCCAAAAATAAGGCTCTAAAATGGTTACGGTCTTTTGTTTTGGTTGAGTTATTATATTTAGCAGTGGGCACAGGGAAATACCATAATTTTCGTGGATGCTTGACAAGAGAACATTAAAAACAAATACAAAAAAAAAAAAAAGAACATAGGTTGTGTATCCTATATGACGTAGTAAATCAAAATAAACATTTTTATTCATTTTAAAGCATACTTTTTGGCTGTTAAAAAAATATAATTTAAGCATATAACTCTGTATGGGTATTATTTTTATAGCTTTCTAAATTGCCTTTTTGCAAATGTATGTAAATATGTGTATGCATGCAGTATATGTATGCGTATGTGTGTTTATAATTTAATCTTTTATAAATCTTTAAAAATATTGAATTTTTTATTGTTTTTTGTTTTTTTTTATTATTATCTTAGGCCTAAAATAACTTAAATAAATGAAAACAATGGACCATTTGATAACATTTATTAAATTGAGTTTGTATTTTTTCCACATATTTGATTCGCAAACGTTTACATAAAAGCAAATTTTTCAATTTTAAAACCCCTAAAGATAGACTTCAAATATTTGAATTTTTCTCCAGAATACAGAATAATAGATTGAGTAGACTGCCTATGTTTTAACAACTAAAGACGTTAGGTCTAGTTAAGCAGATACTGATATTAAGCAAATATTAAGAACAAGATTGTTGTGATTGAATACATTAGCAATATACCTAAAGCCGCTTTACCCGTTATGGGTCGGCAGAAGCATATTCGAATATAAAGAAACAGCATTTAGTTAAGAAAGCATAGGACAAATTTTGTATTGATTCCAAAAAATGGGTCAAATATTACACCTCAAAGCTCCCGCAAGACATAGGATACGTATTATTGTCTTGTCTATGTATTTTATATGTCTACGTCTACTTCTATATCTATATCTTCTATATGTCTTGTCTACGTCTTGTCTATATCTTCTGTATGTCTTGTCAAGGTCTTGTCTATGTCTTGTCTATGTCTTGTCTATGTCTTGTCTATGTCTTGTCTATGTCTTGTCTATGTCTTGTCCGTGTCTTGTCCGTGTCTTGTCCATGTCTTATCTATGTCTCATCTATGTCTTATCCATGCGTTCTCTAGTCTCATATTTTCTTAAAAATTTTGTAACATGTTTTAATATTTTTCTGTAAAAAAAAAACGGAAAAGAAATAAGCATCAGATAATACAACTGAAATTCATTTGTCATGCTTCTTCTGTTCATCACTCTGTTATGAAACTGAAGTGGTATTTTCTTAATTTCGAGTGTGTCGTTAAGTGCAGTATGGTAGGGATTAACATTAACATGACATTTCATTACAAGCATTTAATGGCCGTAACTTGACTGACATTTGAGAAACAGAAGAAGAAAAAGCAGGAAAAAAAGTAGAAAAGAAAGCCACATAAAAATACCTCCAGAGTCAAATGAAAATTTTCATATTTTTTTTCCTTAATGACATATATACATACTTTTATGCCACCTACGCACATATACAAATACATGCGTTCACGAATATTTAAGCACAAACATTTACAAAAACCAAAATAAGACACACACTCTCTCTCTCTCTCTCTCTCTCTCTCTTCTAAACGAAACTCTACAAGATTCCCGTTCGTTGTCAGTAATATTTTCCTACTTAAACTCTTTCCTTTTCAGTGGCTGAGAGAAAGAAAGTATTTTTCTTGAGTATATGATAGGACGGACTTTTTGTAAATGTACGTGAGTAAGCGTGTATTAGTGTGTGTTTCGATGTGCATTTTAAATTTGATTTAAAGTGCCTACGCTTTTGGGAAATCTTAACCCACCACTCTCTGAGGGACATCAAAAACCATTTAAACGGTAATAAATCAGAAAATTTTGGAGCACAATGATATTTGAAAGGCCGAACGGCCGGACTCCTAATACATATTCTTTTTCTAAAACAACTTATGTTCTCTCTCACTCCGTCTCTCTCTCTCTCTCTCTCTCTCTCTCTCTCTCTCTTTCTTGTACTCTCCCTTGATACTCTTTATGGTCCATGTTGAAACGTGAGCTCAAGACAGTGAAATAATTTAGATGTTGTTGTTGTTGTTATTGTTGTTGGTTTGTTACTCTGAGAGACGTTTAATAAATACGTGTAATAAATAATAACAAAATACAACAAGAACAACAACCACAATGGGGATAACAAAAACAACGTTAATAAATAAATAAAAAGTAAAGTTTCCCTTCAGCTAAGAACCTAAGAAACCTAACAAAAGCAAACTCTAAACGATGCTGTTGCTTTAGAACCTCAAATGAAAATTTTTAATAAAAAATATCTGAAAAAAAAACAAAAATTTTATGATTGTCAAAACAGGACAAGGTAAGAAAAAAAAAAAGAAATTAAAAATAATTTCATAAATGTCAACCAAACCAACACATCCCACTGTCAAGATATGAGGGAATAACATCTATCACACAAAAGGGAAATTTTATTTTGGGGAACAGAGCTCCAAAGGAAACGGAAGGAAACCAATCAAATGGTAACCAAAAATATGGGCATAGATATAGACATTAACATGCGCATGGACGTTAACATGGACATGGACATTAATGAATTACCAGACATAGTCTTCACATTTTCGTCTTCTTATGGAAATACCCTCTATAAATTAAGGACAATAATTGCTACTCATCGTTGTAGTTGGTTGTGTTGTTGATGTTTTTGTTTTAGGACAAATAACTGTTATCGTTACTATAATTTCAAATGTTGGCTCATAACTTTACAGTCGTTTTACCAATAATTTATGACTTTCAAGTAGAAGTAGACTGAGAGAGAGGGAAACTTCTACAAGTATCCGTGACCTCAGACAAGGATGACCCCTTAAAGTATGCAATGGTGTTAGAAATCAGCCAACAAATCATTTGAAGAATGAAGTGAAACCCATGAATATGGCAGCAGTATAAGGAGGATGCTTGTTTTTTTAGATTTTAATTAAAGAATCGATTTCTAAAGGAATTTTTTTAATTAAAAAATTATTTTTTTATGGCGTTTTGAAATGAGTTGAATACCACACATACAATGCTTAACCACCATAATATGGACGTTGTTGTTTATGTTCTTGTAAATCACAACAAAAAGGGAATAGAATTTGAACTTGTTGTTGTTGTTGTGATTTTATATGGTACAACAACAATATAAAATATCTATATAATAAATCATAGTAAAATGACAATAAACACAATAAAATGCAAACAAAAACGCCAATGAAAACGAATAAAAATTGTATTCCGTAGAATAATTGAAATTTTTGCTTTAACCACCACCTCCGTCGAAACAATCGAAACAATGACAATATTTATTAGTTGTATTGTATTTACAATAACAGTAATATTTACAAGGACATTAAGGACATTCTACTTTAAGGACAACGTCATAGTAAAGACGGCTTTGGTAAGGCAACCACTTTAGAAATAAAAAAAATCCCCAGTTACCACAAAAGAATCAAAAAAAAAGTACCCAAACAGTTAAATTTCTTTTGAAGATATTTTAAACATTATAAATACAATAAAATTATTACGATGTACATAAAGTAAAGTGGAACGTAAAATTACAAAAAAGTGCCAATAAATACCAAAAAAAAAAATGGAAAGCCTTTTCTGGATAAAACTGTTTAAAATAGTACCAAAATAAGATTTTTTTAACACGTTGACTGCCAACTAATGAGATAACTCGAAGTTGGCTCCCTAGAAGTGAACGCAATCTAGTAATATAATGAGAAAAATTTTAAATGATCAGTTTTGGCCAGTTTTCTGAAGACTGCCAAGTACCAGAAAACCACCAAAAGAAAAAGTACCAAAGCTAAGAATTTTTTGCATAAATTTCCTTAAAACCGAGAATAAAGTGTACCGTGTACCTAAGTACTAAAATTCCTTAAAATCGAATACAATGACAGGAATTGAATAAAATTCATGCACTAGGTAACTTATACTAAAAATTGGTACTAAATATATGGTAGAAAAATTGGTACTAAAAATTACCAAAAAAAAATTTTAAATTAAAAATTTTAAAACCTTTTTTTTTCTTTTTTATTAAAACAATTTTGAAGCGAAAAGTATTTTCAAGCATTATTTTTGTTCTCTTTGGTGCCTTCGTAAAGCCAAAACTAAAATTCTAGAATTACAGGCTATAAATCATGGTTTTAGTGTTGCAGCATGAGAAACAAAAAAATAATATTTCAAATTCGTATACAAATAGTACTTTTTATTGTTCTAGTAGTATCTTTACTATTTCATTTTGTATTTCAGACACCCCTAACTGATGTAAAACAAACAAAAAAATTTGTGTTCGATTTTTATCAATTCCTCCTTCAATTTACAGATAACATGTATCTTTAACGATTCGTTTATTGTTTATAATCCTTCGTTTTGGTCATATGGTTTGATAAAAACTAAAAAAAAACTGTTTAGAATAACAAAGATTTATGGCTTAACGATTAATAGATATGAGAGCTAAATTGAAAGAATTTTTGCTCAAGAATTTTCAGACAAAAAATACAATTTTTTGCTAATGGTTTGATGGCAAATAATAAAAAAGAAATATTTTAAATGTTTTCGAAAAAAAGACAAGGAAAATATGGCATAAAATTTATGGGATCCACAGGAAATAGTCATTTTTAAAAGGTTAAAAAGGTCATCAAGTTTTGTGTCGAACACTAACAAAGTCAGAATGAAATTAGTGCGTAACGCGTAGTGAGCTCCCGGCAAAGTTAGAGTGCATAGTTTACACTCTTAATTGCTAGTGAATCTGAGGGAGTATAAAATATTCATATATAGGTGCGTGCGTCCGTGTGCGTGTGTGCGTGTGTGTGTGTGTGTGTGAGCGTGTGTAGGCAAACGTAAATATATTCAAATTCAAAAGTAAACAAAACATTTCTTAGCATATGATTTGGAATTGGTAACTAAGATTTGTTCTTAGTTAAACCTACAAGTACTTGCTCGCTCTCTCTCTCTCTCTCTCTCTCTCTCTCGTTTTACTTTGTTCCTTTACGTATATTGTAAATTGTTGTCTCTTTTCTTCGCCAGCTCGCATTATATAATACAAATATTTAAGAATTAAAAAAAAGGAAAGAAAAGACAACGAAAAGAAAATTTATTTTAATCTGCTTTTGTCATTAAAAATTTTCTTTAGAAATGTTTATTTTAATTGTACAACAACAACAACAAACTATTATTTTCTGATAATAATATAACAACAACAACACAACAACAACAATAACAACAACAATAAAAGAAACATGAGCAAATAGTTGTTTATTCCCCATACAAATCAACACACACACGACAAAGATGTAAACACATACAATAAACTCAAGAAAAATAATAAAAAAAACCCCTTAAGGAATAATCAAATATTAAAACCACTAAACACTGCACACTTACAGTAGAGAGCAAAACAGCTCAAAAAAAATATTAAAGGGGCAAGAACATTTTTAAAGGCCTAAAAAAAATATTAAAATTCACATAATTAAGCTCTTAAGCTATTAAGCCTTCTTTAAAGTCTGTCCCTCTTTTCATAATTGAAAGAAAATCTTTCTAAACCCCTCTTATAAACCTCATTATCGCAGTGGCATATGATTAGTTTTACTATTAAAAATTAAAGAAAATAACACTCATACGCTAACAAGCACCACTTGATGCAAGTACTACCCCACTTGTCTATGAAATCAAGGAAAGTATGGCAATTAAAAAAAAGGAAAAAAAAACGACACGAAATAGAATCTGAATCAAAAAGAAGAAAAGAGAGAATGCAAATCATCTCAAAACAAATGAATTTTAAAATTTCTTCGAGAATGACTGTGATGGAATCAATGAATGAATGAATGACTCGCACAAATGCCGATGAAATGGATGAAAAGTCAAGTCAAATGGAAGCTACGAATTGAAAAGGGAAAAAAAAACGTTGACAAACGTTTAACAACAGCATAAGCACTGCTTGAAGGGTAAGATACAGGGATTGTTCTTGAGATGTTTACAAGTAAAAAAACCCATGAAAATGGGAGAAAACACACTCTTTTCTCTTTTAATGGAGAATTGAATGTGAATATGAATGACACAAGTCAATAGGCTATAGATGCGATGATAAGCAGGTTAGGAGCCGTCTAACAATTAAAACCGTCTAAAAATTAAAAAGCAGGATAATTGGAATCACTGTGAATAGAATAAAAGTGACAGTGTAGTGTAATAGGTAGTGCTATTGGTTCAAAGCCCATCTCGGTCATTTAGAATTAAACGATATTTGAAGAAAATACTTCTTTTGAAGACTTTCTCTCAGCATGAAAGTAAATAACAGAACATAGATGGTGTGAGAAGCTAATCCTAACTCCTAACTAAAGGGTTGTAATGACCAATTAAGTAAGCAGAGAAGTGCAAATGCAACTCTTCTAATAAATGGACCTCAAGACCGGAAATCTTCAATTGGAATGCTAAACTCAAATGTTCATGTAACATATGCGATTGTGTCTGAAAAAGCATGTCAAAGTGACATGGCAAACTCTAAAGATCTAGGCTTCCAGCGCACCCTGCCTATCAATTATCAGTGACAATGGTATCTGCACACCGCCCACCAAACATGAACGAAATTAAAGCAAAGTTAAATCCACCATGAACCGTTTCAGTCAGTAGATGAAGACAGATCTAAACCCCTGAAGGTTATCAACAGCCCTGTCGCCGACTTCATTCTCTTCTTCATATTATATCTATAAGAGCATTTATAGTCAGTTTGGAATTAGCTCTAACGGTTTCTCTACCACAGTGTATCTCTATTCACTACCCTTATCGTCGGCGAGTTATTGATCCAAAGTTCTCCAATAGATTTTACAACGTATTCGCAACAAGGAGTTTAGTACAGACGCCCCGTGTTCAACACTACTAGTGAGAAAAGGAAAGTCGTTAGATTGATATACGTCGGCCAGAACGTTTCTAATATTTTGAGAAGGAATATGGTTTGACTTATAAATTTGGAATCCTTTCAGCCTTAGGGATAAAAACAACACTCGCATCTGTTCACTTCACAGTAACAGTTGAGTTCTTATGATAGGCATAATTGATATAATAATAGGAATTGCCATGTAAAGTGTTTGCTGTAGGTCTGCAGGTATGACTGTGTCAGCAACAGGCGACTAAAATGCTTACAGAGCTGATGTTGCAGTAGAGGATGCCGTATCTCAAATTGGTAGCAACTTGTTGGGCATTTGAAATAATATCGGAATCATTATCCGACTTGAAAGACGCTGTATTGTTTTTGGTCTTTGTAAGACCTCGATTTCTTCAGAAAAGGAGCTCCATGTCTTCATATTAATATTTCAATTAAAAACGCATATTATCTGTCACTATTTGGCCAATCCTGGGTGATTACAGATACATAAGCGTCCTTCTATGTACGGATACTTTGATTTTTCAACACAGAATTTTTAATAACAAAAAAATTTTTTTTTGTCACATTTTTTGCCGTTTTCTTTTTCTTTTTATTTTTTTTTTTAAAGGAAACACATTTTAATTTCAAATAAATTTGGTTTTTTAAAAGAGTTCTTCTGCCCCTATTGAACAAAAAAAAAAAACTTTGCTTTTAAAAAATTGCATTTTTTTATGTTTTTTTTTTTATGGATTATATGGAGACTAATCTTACTTAATACGCTTCCGAGGTTGTGTTAGTAGGTTGAGTTGAGCTGTAGATTTCACTTTCATTGCTGGCAACTGTATGTGCCGTACTTAGCAGCAGCTGATAATCCTTTTTGCCAACAAAACGTATATCGATAAAAACACAGAAAAACGAAAGCACAAAAACTAAACGAGAAAAGTGAACAGCTACACAGACGGCTATAAAATCCCACGAAGGGTTTTAAACAAACGTTATGACAACAACTAACGAAACAATAAAAACTTTCTCTAATGCCAACAACAAAAATCACAGAGTTTTTACATGATCATCATGAGGAATTTTTTTCCTTTTTTTTTCTGTATTTTTCAACTGTCTGTTATTGTTGTTGACTTTTGAGCACGTGCTGTTAAAAAATTTAATACAGATTTTACGGCCACTATGATTTTCTTCTATTTTTTAAGACTTTATTGAAAAAAAAAACAAAAGCTCCAAATATACTTTAACCAGACAACACTTACAATTTTTCAATATATTTTTATTGTCTTTTATATTTTATAATTCTTTTTTATATATATTTTAAATTTTTTCTTTATAATTTTTCTTATATTTTTTTATTTTAATTTTTTTTAATTTTTTTTTTTTTAATTTTAACTTTTTTCTTTTAATTTTAAAATTTTCCTTACGAAGACATGTTTTTTAAGTATGCTTTTAGTTGTCTTTCAAAAAAAAACAACAAAATTTATATGATTTTAGTATGTGTGCGTGCGTGTATTGTGTTTTAATGCTGTTTTCGTATTTCGTCGTTTTATTGCTATTATAACCACCGCCAAGTAAAACGGTTCGTAACGAACTAAATGCGAATTTGCCAAATACTCATCTTTTAAAAACAATTACAAACACAAGCGCAAATAACAAGAACAAGAACAAGCTAAAATCAAAGACAACAACAATAACAACAAGCACAAGGAAAAAAACATTGAGCACATAACATGAAAAGGACACTAGAAACAACACAACGGCCTCAGACAAAATAGTAACAACAATCGAGGCATTACCATCAAAAAGAGAGCGTAAAGCAAGAGAACAAGTTGAAGAGAAACATGAGCTTTTAAGGAAAGAAATAGCTTTTCTTTAAAGAATAATTAAAAAAGCAAGTAATGGAAATTTAACAACAACAAAAAAAAATGATCGATAAAGTTATCGATAGAAATTATCGATTGAAAGTATTGCTTAGACCGATCATTAACAGCGTCGAATATATGCTGATTAGATACCTAGGTACCAGGTTTTAAAGCTAAAATTTCAAACAATATTTACTTCAACTTTTAAGCTCATTTCCGTAGCGGTGATTACGTTAACAAACTAAATTGTTGTGTACGGATAATTGAAGATCTCAGACGTGATTGCGGAAAAAACATATCATTTGAAAAGAGTGCTTGTTTGAGTGCGTATTAAGGTCTACGGGTGTCATTGGGCCGTATTTTTAAAATTACGGCACATTTGTCGCATGGCTTTTTTGGCTTGCAATTGAAGATTATGAACAGGATGGTAAATGGTTCACCAAGGCGGTATCTATCGATTTTAAATTAATTGCTTGAGGAGTTGCCAGACAGATTAATTTCTCATTTTGGTCGTGCGATATTTATCATACGATTTAACACCGTTAGGCTTTTTATCGAAATTCAAAGTTTCTAACTTGCTTAAGAGAATTAAATTCCAGTAGATACTTTTTTCCATTAAACTTAATATTATCCTCTCTCTTTCTCTTTATTATTATTAAAAGAGAGAGTGACTTACATTTGTTACTCTCGTTTGTTCTATTTTACTTTGCTTTACTTTTTGTTTGTAAACAAAAGAAACTTTTCATTCATTAAAGCTTTTCCGATATCATACCATGCCATGCCGTTCAGATGTAAATGCGTGTGTTTGTTGGAGTTTAGGTAGTAATTATTTTTGTATTGAGAGGAGTCATGCCGATTAAATGTTTTTAGCGCTAAAAAATTTACCACACAACAAACATTTACTTGGTGTGTGGGTAGGTGTGTGTGCTGGGCAATAATAAAAACAAAATAAAGAGTACCGTGATGACATACGGATAAGTACTCTATTCGTACGCGAAGATAATTGAAAAAAGAAAACAGTTGTGAGTGATTTAATGGCACAAAAATGTTTGGGTGTAAATTTTTATTCTTTTTTGAAAATAATTTTGAGAGCAATATTAAATTAAGCTTGTAAAAGACTTACGCTATGAGGAAAATTGTGATTATTTTACCTAAAAATAGAAAAAAAAATTAGTTATTTTAGTAATTAAAACATTAATTATTATTTAATAAAAACATTAATTTTAGAGTGTTTGTTAGTTTTAGAATGATATCATATGAAAAGAAAGTAAAAATATTACAGAAAACAAAATAATTTTATTTTTTTTAAACAATATTTTAATTTATCCTTTTCTTTACGATTCAAATTAAATTCAAATTTGAAAAGAAATTTCAAAATTAACGGAGTTTTTCCATAAAAGATTTATTAAGTTTAGAATACACGGCTAACAGCGCCATCTACTGTTAAAACAGGCTAAAGCTTTTGGAAAGAAATACCTCAGTACTTGTATTTGTATTCTCACTCTTATGCTCTCTTCACAAGCAAAACAAAAACAGAAAAAAACACTTTTACACTCTCTTCTTGTTTGCAACTGTTGAAATAGAAAAACAAAAAACAATAACAAAAAAGAAGAGTGAAAAGAGAAGAGGCAGAAAAAATCAAAACAAAACCATGCCGCTGCATTCACTAAAAACGTGCTTCCAATAACAACAATAACAACAATAACAACATGAAACAAGAAACAACAACAACGAAACTACAACAACATCATTGACAAGTTTAATTAATTTTGTACATATTTGGCGGTTATTTTTTCTTTTTTTTTTTCAATTTTAAATTTAAAAAAATTTTAAACAAAAAACTTAACCACACCATATATTGTCAGAAAACAAACTCAACTCAACTCCACTGCCAGACTCAGTCCCAGTATCAGAGACTCAATTAACCATAAATAAGGTATTAAAGCCAAGCCAATAAATGAAGTGATTGACATATAAACATACACACACGCATATGTACATATACTCCCCTGAAGTGTGAGTCATTTTAGGCAGCCGGCAACGGCTATAGCTACACTACACGGCTATTGCAAATACGTTGAGAAATTGCAATGATTTGGTCGGAGTGTGTGTGTGTGGCACACACACTCCATCATACTAAAACGTTATTATTTTCATGTGATGAGAAATAAAAACCAGCTGGTTGGATTGGTCTGGTATGGTATAGTGTGGTGTAAACTGTACCCTTCCACTCTACTGTATAGAATAAATGCCTGTTTTTGTAAGACAAACAATATCAGACGAACGTCTGGTTGTGTGAGTGTTTATTTGTGTTTCTCTTACAAAAAGATGGAATATCAAGTCTCTGTGATTATTTTTTTTTTTTTTTTTTTTGTATAGTTGGGAAGTGATTGTTTTAGCTTTTGTCTTCTGCAATGTGGTGGTGGTGGTATAACAATGACTGACTGCTTATGAGTAAGAATCGCTTTTTTCTGCCTTATGTAGCCATATGCACAATCGTTTTCGTATTGTAATAAGAAAAATAAAAATACAACAATAAACACAGGCTTACAGCATGAAGAATTCAAAAACCAGAAAAGAAAAAAATCACAAGAATATTACCATACGAGGTTAGACTCGCTCCCTAAACAATGACAGTGACTGTGACAGTGACAAAGTGAGAAGTGTTGGGAGAAGCAAAAAATTGGCCCAACAATATGTTTGTTATCAAGTAAGATAGGCTCCTCCACATTTCACTATTGTTAAAGAAAAATTAACCTAATAAAATCCAATTAATCCCGGTTTCCCTCTAATATCTTCAACAGAAACGAAGATAAGATGATGCAGCGTATTCATGCCCAATTTGTCTTGAGAAATTTCATTCCCATGATAACTTTGCTTAAAAGATTGGGGACCTATTCGGGTGTTTGGAATTTTGTTTCTCTGTACCAATTCATAATGAGACTATAAGGAATTCTACCATAATTTTCATTTTGAGAATATTTAATGATGATCGCGATGATGATGACGACGATGATGATGTTGGCGTCAGTATCATTACTATTATTGTAGTTGCTGTTGTTGTTGCAATTGATGAGTTTATTTTATTTGCTAATTTCACAGAGTCTTGATGATGATGATGATGATGATGTGAGTCATTAAAACGTAAATAAAAATTCAAATTCGAAATCCAAAATAAATTGTTGTTTTAAAAATATAAAAATTGTTTAAATGCAAATAACATATACACAGACAGATAGACAGACAAACGGACAGACAGACAGAAAAACAAAATAAATGTATTTTGAATAGCTCACTTGGTCCACACTACAACAATATCAAGCAAGACAATACAACAGTGGATGGCATGCGTCTCAGACACGTTTTAATGCCAAAAATAACAACCAAAAAACAATAAAAACAACAGACACGATATATTTGAAAAGTCCGAAAGGGGGGGAGAGACAAACAAACAAACACTCACTCACATAAAGAAACAAAAATTTCATGAAAAAAAAATTTTTTTTTTTGGCTTTTAATGAGTTAATCGATGCAAATGTTAAGGCCCGTTGCTGGTTGCTTGAACAGCGTTGAGTAGATAGTGGAAGTGTGGGTACATTCTCCCTCTCTCTTCAGCAATCGCATGAAAGAGTCTATTTTTATATTCCAAACAAATGGTATAGTATTGAAAGAAAAATAGCGTTAAACTGCTCTATTATTGTGTCATTAAGTTTCTGTCACTTTAAGTGATCCTAAACAGAAACAGTGAAGAGTGGAGGGGGTGTACATTCATAAAATATTTGGTCCATTTGAAAAAAAAAATGAAAACTTTTTGTTTCTTTTTTGTTTACTTATTACTGTACTTACTGTAATCGTTGTTTTATTAAATAAAAATACTTTTTTTAATTCCAAACAAAAAAAAATAGTTTTTTTCGTTTAATAGTTTTGCTAAACTGAACTATTGACCTTGTTTTTTCATAAACCATTGAATTGTTGTTGTTGCTGGAATATTTTTTTGTCTTTTTTTTTTAAATTTTTATTTCAATAGAATTCAAAATGATTTCAGAAACATAACCGAAACTAAAACTGGTTTATAAGTCATACTCATTGACTGAGTGTGAAACACAAATAATATTTAAAAAAAAATCTCATTTAAAATTCAAACAAAAATTAACACTGTTTTACACACAGCAACAAAAGAAAAAAACGGTTATCCATTGCTATCCGCTATCTAGAAAAACCTAAAGAAATTGTTTTAAGTTGCTTCGATAATTAAACAAAGCCTTATAAAACTGAAACTAGAACAAAAAGCTATTATCCATTTGTATCCGTATTTTTTCAAAGTCTAAATTTTAAAAACGAAAACACAAAATACTTCCAAAATATCTATTCGGCCTAAAAATACCCGCATAGGGGACTAAAAAGCAAACCAAGTGAATAGTAATGATATCGGTTGGAGATTTAAAAAAATCAAATTTTTCAGTTATCCATTTTTATCCACCCATTCACCATGCGGTGTTTTATTTTTAAAAACATTTTAAATGATAAATAAGCGCACAAAATCTAATTAAATTTGTTCAAAAATATTTTTGATTAAAAAAATTCTTTATAAATTTAAAAAAAAGCTCCAGACTAAAGATTCCAGTTCTGCTAAGGAATTTTAAAACTTAATTGGTTTATTTGGAATAAAAAAAATTTATCACGGATAAACTGGTTTTCAAACTGCAATACCTGGCTGTTAGAAAACAAAATGAATTAATTTTTATTTAAAATTTATTTTAAAGCAAACAAAACCTACATAATGAGAGCATTTTTAAACAAATACTGACGTAAAGAACAATTACAACTGGCTGACGATATGCGAAATTCGATGAGATATGGACAATTGCTTTAGAAAAAAAATCGTATCTCAACCATAAATAAGCCAAAGGGTTATCCATGTTTCGGTGTGGGTATTCTCAAGAGCGTGGCAATTCACAACAATCAGGAGACAAATAACCAACCAACCAGAATTAGCAACCAATCTTTAGACTTAAAGAACGCCTGTTCAGAATAGGAATTAATTCAAGCCCAGTATGTAAATTCTATTATGAAGAAAACTAGAAATCATCGGAATGTGTAACAATTGACAGTCTTGACAGCTTGATGAATTTATAATTTATAACTGGATAACCATTCGTATTTGCTGGGATATGGAATAAGGTTTATTTTTTTATTTTTATTTTTTTCTCGTATTCGTATTCGTATTCCTATTCGTGTGACACATAAAATACTAAATTTTTTTTGTTTAATTATTTTCATTTTTTTTAATCACATGCCGCCTATATTTTCTAATTTCTGGGTTCATGTTGTCATTGTTATACGAAATTTCCTACTCCAAGTGGTGTGTAAAATACAAAAAAAAAACTAATTTTCTTTTTTTAATTTAAGTTTGTTTTTATTTATTTACAGTATTAATAATTGTGGTTATATTGCAATTTACAATTTACTTGTAGTGTATACGACGATGATTTCCTAATAATTAAATGCTAAAAATGCTAAATTATGTGCATAAAAGTAGTGTGTTTTTGTTGTGTTCCCCAGTCAAGCTCTGAACGCTTTATGGTCTCACTTTCAATAGCAATTTAAATGGAATAATAAAACAGAAATCTAACAACACTATAACAACAACAACAACAACAACAACAACAACAACAACAACAGCAATCATTGTAACGAATGAGTTATTCATATTACAATACGTATGTATCTTCGTATTGTATGTACATTCAACGACAGTTATAAGGAATTATAGAGACATTTCAAATACATTATAAGGGGTTAGGATGGTGTTTTAGATCATAAAAAATAAATTAAATTTTTTGTTACGGAACCCAATACCAAAAATATTAAAAAAAAAATTAAGCACCTTAAAAAATGAAAAGCGTAATAATCGCTTCAATAAAAATGTGTGTTGTATAGAAGTATTTTAGTGGCAAGGTCAAAGGCCAAATGGTCCCAAAGAGGGTAACAGTGATGTTTTGTTTGTAGAAATTTAAAATTTTATTTACAATTTATGGAAATCAATATTTTTCTACTATTTTGACTGACCTGACGCCTTATTTATTCTTAGTAGACAAATTACAGGCCAGCAAAACAATCACTTGCAATCGATATGCTGCTGGTTGATGTCTAACAAAACATTTTCAATAAAAAAAATATTAAACGAGTGGCGGCAATTATTACAAATAAAAAAAATTATGCAAAAATCATTGTTTTTAGAGAAATAGGAATTAGAAAAACACTTAAGAATCGTTGTGACAATAAAATATTTCATATTTAATTGAAAAATTAATTACAAACAGAAGAAGTGTTAGAGGAATTTTAATTACTCATGCTTAAGTTAATTTACTTAAGAAATTATTAAAACTTTAATTAGGAATGACGTCATTTCATATAGGGCTTGAAGATAGAGGAAGCAGGAAATTCATTTATTATAGTGACCATAAGGTTGTAAGGGTTGGCCATAAACGATGAATAATAATAAAAACAGAAATAATGAAATCATTTGTTCAATACAAGTGTTATCATTAAAAAAAACTTAGTAAAGGGGCTTTTGATAAGATAAGATAATGAAATAAAAAAAAACAATGTTGGAGCATAAAAAGCAGCAACTTTTTCAAGAATGCTATGTTTGGCTAATAATGATGATGGCGTTGGCTGTGTTAATGGTAAATATTTTGTAACCCAGTTATTAAGGCCTGTTGTTATATTTACTCATACAGGTGCAGGTCCATTTATGGAATACCATTATCATTGTTGCTCATATACAATATAAAGGTTTAAAGTGTATTGTTATCTTATCTTATGTTATCAGCAGCGAAATTGTATAGAGACATTCGAACAAAAGAATAGAAAGAGGAATTGCAAAACGCAACAGGTTGAATTGAAATTATTTTTTTCATTTTTTCGTCTTCTTTTTTCTGTAGTTTTGGGTGGAAAATACAGGCTTTTCAATATCATTTGTAGCCGTCTAGTGTCAGTTAACGAACGAAAAACGCAACGACAAGTGGAAAAAATTTTTAAAAAATTAAAAATAAATTAAAAAAACACAACAATTTAAATTGGTTTCTAATTATAAACACATAAATTCCACAAATAAATAAAAAACAAACGAAAATGGTGTCCATCGAAACAATTGGTTCAATATTTATCAAGGCTATGAAATTGGTAGGAAATGAAACGTTATTAGCACATTATATAAAAAAATTAGTGAAGAAAGTACTTTAAAAACAATTTTTACTAATAAACAAGGATTATCCACAAAAAAAACCTTTTAATCGCAGTAATCTTTTAAAAAGTAACGTTTTCAGGATAAAAATAAATTACTCGCTTTTATCCGCTGCCCAAAAGCTATTAAAATTTGTTTAAATTTAACAAAAATCAAACAAAAACCAAGAAAAACGTTTTATACGCAATTATCTGTGAAAATATGCATAACTTAATAGAAAAAAACTACGAGAAAAGCTCGTTAAAATCATTAAACATTAAAATTAACAAAAAAAAAAAAAATTCTTCGATTTCATCCATTATTATCCGCTAAAAATTTTACTTCAAATATCCGAATTAACCCGTTGGATATTTTTCGAAAATTTATACGAATTTCTAAGAAAATTATAAAGATGTTTGTGAAAACCTATGCAGAATTTATTTAAGAATCTTTATAAATGATTAATAATAATTGAAAACTTTACTATCCGTTATATTTTTTCATTTTTATCCTTTAATAATCTCAATGGAAAAGTGAATTCAAACAAAACTGTGTAAAACAGTAAATTTAGAACATATTTGGCTTTTAAAATACGTACATATTAATCGGATAATTTATCCATTTTATCCGTAACAAGAAGAATTGTACAACTCTGATCTTTTCTTGTTTTGTTCTTTATCGTAATAATTTTTGAGCCTATTTCTGAAACCCTTCTTCAATCCTAGCAATTGTCCGGGTTTACTTATTAAATTTTTTATATTGGAGATTCTTTTAATTACGGAACCCTCTGTAAAAAAGTTCTATGAAGGGTTACGAATTTTTTTTTCATAAAAAAGTACCACATTAGTGTCTTTCAAAAAATTGTTGGTGTAACATTATTTAGTCTTTTTATCGATAATCACAAATAAAATAAACGTTATCAAAGTTTTTATTTATTGCAAGAAGAGAAAAACAATAACGCCTAATACCTTGAATTAGTTGGTTATCAATTACTCATAACATTATACCACTTGAAGGCGGTGTACACAACACAGTAAAATGTCTATGGACTAGCTACTTAAAAACTAATATGAAACAAATTTTTAAACTAGAGTTAAAGTTTAGAGTTTCATCTCTATTAGTACCCACTGTATTATTAGGACAGTTTAAATAAATAAACGTTAGCCAACCGCCATATAAAACATATACCCTACGAGTATTATTAATAAATTTTATTGAAAATTTTTGTTCTGTTTCGTATTTGACCACGGTTTTGGGAGTGGTGTTGGTTGATAAAAAAAAAGGTTATTGTTGTTGTTGATTCTCAGAATACAACAAAAAGTATGAATCATAGATTTCAACAAGTGAAACATTTGTTTTGATATAAACATTTATAATTTGGAAGTGATAAATTTTTAAATGTTGAATCTTTTGAAACTTAAAAATTTTTTTTGGCAAAACAGAGAAATTTGAATTAATCAAAAACGAAAATATAATTTGAAATTTCTGAAATTCTATTCGGCAATGTAAAATCATTAAGCACACAGAAAATATTTTATTTCTACGATTAAAAAAAATATTTATTCGATTAATTTATTCGATCTATTTAATCGGATATATTATTAAATAACGGATAATTTTTAATAAATAAATAAAATTATAGAAACTAATTTATTTCAATAGTTTATTCGAATGTTTTATTCGTATATTTTAACGTATATTTTATTAGGCAACAAAAAAAATTTTGGATAATAATAAAACAATTTAAAAAACCGGTTTTTTGGAAAACCAATTTTAAATGTGATTTAAATGCAATTAAAAGGTTCTACGAATAAAGAAAGCACTTTTTTGCAATGGTTTTGCTTCTATTATATTAATCATTTAATTATTCGCGTTCAATTTTTTTAATATTCGAATAATTTTCTGTTTCAGGTTTTAAATTTAATCATTATAATTTTATATCGTATTGGTGATGGTGGTGAATTCTTAGGTGTTGGCGGTACTTGGAATCTAAACGAGGAGAAGAGTGCAGATTGTGAAATTGTTGCCTCTGGTGTCATGGTGGGCTTTTTCATATACACCGGTTGTCATACCATTGCCTATTTGTTTGGCACCACCAAACACAAAAGGTGAGTGCTACCACAGAATAATATTAATTTTCATTGGTAGCTAATGTATGGATTTATAATATTTTTAGGGAATTATCCGATACCATAATGAATGTGGTAGGCACTTTCATGTGGGTGGCTGTAGGCGGTACTGCTCTACACTACTGGAAGGGTTATATGAAGGACAACGGTTACTTGTATGTGGCTTCGGAGAGACAAGTAGGCATTGCCTTGGGTGCCTTGTGTGTTATTGAGGGTGCCTTATATTTGGTCGATACTGTATTGGCTTGCATACATTATTCAAAGGGTGACACCGAATATGTCCAGTAAAAAGTGAACAAATTTGAAGTAATGAGAAACAGCAGCGGTCGAGCGAATATATTCCATATTTTTCTTTTTTTTTTTACAATTTTTTAAAACTTAAGTTCAAATTAGTTTTAAAATAAGTATTATTTTTTTTATTTTTCAATCTTAAATAGCAACCGTTACAAATATGAAACAAAATGAGCGTAACAAATCAAATAATTTTTAAATATTTACCAATAAAAAACCCGAGTTTTACGTACACACAATGCTTTCAAATACTTTAAAATGACATTATTTTGTTACAAAAGAAGATATTTATTTTGTTTAAAATACTTTTGTAATTTCATTATATATCATTACAGTACTATTTTTATAATAAAAATTGAACAAAAATAATTAATTATTATTAATATAAAATTATCCGTTATTATCCGTTAAGGATAATTTTCAACTTTTCACTTCAGAAATTAAAAGAAACCAAAATAAATTACGAAAAGAAATCGTTTAAAAATTTATTACCGTCAATTGTATAATATAATTGTTTCCAATGAAAATTTTAATGAGAAATTCCAAGATATTTCTAATAAAATTAATTAAAATAAATTCATGCTACACTATTTTCTATAAAAAAATATCAATATAAAATATAAAAATATTTAAAACATTAATATTATCCTTCGTTATCCGTTTGAATTTTTAATAAAAGATATGAAAACTTTTTTTGTTTTAAACTAACTGCTACTAATATTCCAATTACTATACCTAGTTCCTATACCTGTACGTACTCCTGATTATAATCCTTTTCTTAGTGCTATTTCTATTACTACTACTATTGATTTTTTTACTTCTATAGGTACTGCTATTACTTCTCCTATTTTGGTTACTACTACAATTCCTTTCTCTTGCTACCCCTATTGCTACTCCTATTACTACAGCTATTACTACGCCCTGTTTCTTTCTATTCTTATCTCTGCTGTTAATGCTATTACTATTGCTCTTCCTGTTGGTAGTCTGATTGATATTGGTCTTGCTTGTTCTATTCCTATTTCAAATTCTATTATAACGCTATCTCAGCTGACATTTCCATTACCAATGCTCTAATTGATACTCATGATACTCCTTGTTATTATTCCCAACTTCTGTTATTGATGTTGTTACTTTTAGTAATATTCCTAATATTACTATTGAGATATCCATTAATATTTCTATTGCTACTCCTTTTGCTACTGTTTCAACTTTTATTGATATTCTTATTGACTTTCTTATCGTTATTCCAAATACTATATCTATTGTTACTTTCATTGGTGCTTCTATTGCAGTTTCTATGCTTTCTGTTGCTATTGCTATTATTGTTGTTATTGTTATATCCCAATTTCTATTTTTATTGCTATTATTTTTCCTATTACGTTGCTATCCCTATTGCTTTTCTAATACTATTCCTATTTTGACTTCAATTAAAATGTTGATTGCTTATGCCTATTGCAATGCTTATTTCCCATTGCCTCTACGTCGGTTTTATACAGCCTCTACTGTTATTCATCTTAGAATGAAAATTAATTGTAAACTAAACGCTTTTAATTCCAAAAGTTAAATTTAATTAAGACGATACACAAAAATATGTCACACATTAATTAATCGGATATTGATAAAAAGTAACACAAGATCTTGATTAAAATACTTGTGATTGAATGACTGGCAGCAGTATGTACGATAGGCAGGCAAAGTAGAATTGACATCTAAATGACTAATGATTGGAAGGACGGAGGTACAGACGAATAAATTGAACAAATGTTTTGGGTAATGCTGACATTATTAAGCGGCAAAAGTTTTTAATTAAAAGAAACCGAATCTACATGAATAAAAAATAATAAATTCTATTGGGAAATTTAAAACACAAACAGATGTTTTCTTGTTTCAGTTTTCGAG
The DNA here is from genome assembly GCA_005959815.1 of Sarcophaga bullata. Lineage (NCBI taxonomy): Eukaryota > Metazoa > Arthropoda > Insecta > Diptera > Sarcophagidae > Sarcophaga > Sarcophaga bullata. Next base: position 49,443 of record QOCX01000429.1, on the reverse strand, counting down.
CTAAAAAGTAAACTAATTAATTTTACTTTTTTTAAACAAATAAAAGTTACGAAAATTTCGTTATTTTGGCAACACATTTATAATGAAAAATCTATGGCAAGATTATCTACAATTAACTACTTACAATCGTTGGAATTTAATACAAAATGTACTTCTAATTGTTACTGTTATATTTCTAAATTATCTTACTACTGGATAACATTGATGTTATCCCATTGTTATTACTTTTGATATTTCTATTGCTGTTCCTATTGATTATCTTATTATTATTCCGAAAACTTCTTTTATGCTATTTCCATTACTATTCCTATTTCTACTGTTATTGTTATCTCTACTGCGATTTCTTTACTATTCTTATTGCCTATTCTATTATAATATATAACCCTATTCTCTTTCTATTCCTATTTCCATTCCTATTATTGCCTTTTCTACTGTTATTTCTTTTGACATTCTATTGCAATCTCAAAGCTCAGCCTATTACCACTCCTATTGATATTCCTATTGCTATTCATATTCCTATTGTAATTCCTTTGCTGTTCCTATTTCACTTTACATTCCATTTCTATCTCTACTGCTATTTTTTGTGCTCTTGTTATTCCTTTACCTTTCTTTTTACTCCTATTGTTATTTTCATTGTATTACTCTTATAATTACTTTTTCTATTTCTAAACCTAAACACTATTACTTTAACTATTCACATTTACTATTGCTTTTGCTCTCACTTCGTCTCCACCATTTCGTTATTCCAATGACTGTTGCTATTCCTATTGCTGTTATTATTCCTTTTGTTTTTTTTATTGCAGTTATTATCTCTACTATCTACTGCTATTCCCTTAGGTGATACTATTCCCATTGCTATTACAATTCCTTTTGCTATTCTATTTCCATTCCTATTTTCATTGTATCCCTCTTAGTATTTTTATTTCTATTGCAAATAGTATTTCTAAACCATCTATTATCCACATTACTTTTACTATTCGCATTTACTATTGCTTATATACTTATATATATATACTTACTGGCTCAGCTGTTCCTTACAGTTATTTCCATCACACTTATTTGTAGAATTTTTTCCCTATGAATCGTTTACATATCTTATACATCTCAGACCGTTTATAATCCCTACCCATTAAAAAAAATCTTCATCCAAATTTAATATTTTTAATTTTACATTACATTTCTAACCCACTCACCTGTATATTAATACTGCCATCGACTACATCCTGAGCAGCTTTCGTTCGATCTGTACTTAGTTGACTGCAATAGCGTTTACAATGCTGATGTTTATTATTCACTTTCACTGATGTTAAGGCCAAATCTAATATATCCACTAAATCACTATCTAATATATACGAATTACGCGAAATTTCATTTAACAACTCGAGTTTACGCGAATCTAAACTTTCCCGATACACATTACGCGGCTTATCTAAATTATGCTCATAATCGGTATCCATATTAAAACTATGACGCGAAGCACTACGACGTTTGGCTAATTCACGCGCTGAACCGTGTAAAGAAGAGGCGGTTTTACGACGTCTCACGACCGTTTGAGGTGTAACGAACGGTGAAGGAGCCGCGGTAGAAGGTGTACCCGGCGACGGTAATATATAGGAAGTATTATCAGCTATAAAGCAGGAGTCATTTTGTAGGTGAGAGCAATTGAGAGCAGGTTCCATGAGACTAATTTGTGAGAGTTTGCGTTCCAATTGCTTTTCGTACGTATTGAATTTATCGTAATCTATGAAGGACATGTTCTCATAGCTGACCATATTGTCGACTGCTTGGAGAGACTGCAGAGAGGCACGCCATTTATCGTTTAATTTATCCTTTTTCTTTTCGGAACTAAGGCCAAAGGTGGTCTTAAAGGATGATATTAAAGTGGAAGAACGTCGTTTTTTAAAATTCGCTATAGGATCGAATGCAGGATCTTGAGTTAACACAGGCGTGGAGGATTTGCGCGTATGCAAGGAAGGCGAGCTGGGTGTGGGGCCATCATCCAATGGTGTAGAGGTGGTACTTGGCTGTAAGGATTGCGGCCTTAACGGTGTATTAGAGCTATCATCACCATTGTGGTCTATGGAATTTTTACGTGGCGATGCTGGCGAAGTGGGATCCTCCTCCGACAACTGCTCCAATTGGGGTTCTATTAAACTACGGCGATTTGTGCGTCGCGGCAATATCATAGAACGACTGCGTGTGAATTTAAATGGTAATTCTACGTCATCTTCCACTTTATTTAGGCTCTCTTTACTGCTCGTTATGGAATTGATCAGTTTGGAAAGTTTACCTTTCAACGAAAAACTGCCGGAGCGTTCAAACTTGGGTAGGCTACCGGACCCGTTTAATGGGGAGCTGTTGTTGAGTTGTTTTTGCAGCTGTTGCTGCTCTTGGTATTCACGTAGTTTTTGTGTAATATTTATGGGAGTATTATTGTTGTTATTTTCAATATTATTATTGTTGTTTAGATGGTTGTTATTGTAATTCACATTACTGGAGTTAGTTTTTGCCAGTTTGCTGTTGCTGTTAGTTTGCAGAGCATTCTTTTGATTCCGATTTAAATTTTCCGTTTCTTTTTGGGTTTTATGTAATTGCTGTTGTTGTTGTTGTTGTTTTTTCACCAATTTTTGTTGTTTCTTTTGAGCCTTAACGGCCGCTTTAGTTTCACGCGGCATTGTCGTATTCATTGTGTCCTAAAGGGATGTTTTGGCTGCTTAGCTGGCGGCGAGCTGGATTTTAGCTTTTGTCACATTCAAGCAAAATTTTATTTTAATTTCTTTTTTTACTGTTAGAGATCTGGAAAAAAAAGAAAACAATAAAAATTAAAATGTTTGCTTAAAAACTTAGACAATTTTAGATTTTTTTTTCTTTTTTTGCTAATGGTCTCCTATTCATACGTTATCAGTAACCCAAAAAAAAAAATTGAAAAATGTCGTTTATATTGTTCATTTGAAAACATTAAATATATCACAATAACAACAACAATAATAATAACACCACCATTGCTACTGATTAGATTTGTTCGAAATTTTATTGTAAGATTTTATTACTCTCTCCGTCCCCTTCCTAGCATTGACACCTTCTCCAAAATCATTTCTGCAAAAAAAAAATCGTTCCCACTGTTGCTATAGTATGCGTTCGTTCGGTTTTCATAAAATTTTCTTGTATTTTAAACAAAAATAAATCAATCACAATAGATAAAATAACAACAAATAACAAAATTGTGTTTTTTTATTATTTATTGATAAAGAAATTTAATTAGAAATTGTTGAATTGACTTCGTCATGTAATCAACGATAACAACATGAGAATTACAATTTCAATGAAATTCATTGGAATTTCATTGTAAAATATTTCTGTGTTTGATTTAATAAAGTCAACTTCTATTTTCAATATAAATTAATAATCTTTGTTATTTAAATTGTTTTTATTGAAATTAAGTAAAAAATCTACACATACATATATTTCTACAAATTGGCCTAAAACGTAAAATAAACACAAACCGTGGAGAAGATCAAGAAGTATTGATATATGTAGTTAAAGCTGTCAGTTGTTATATATCTTCCAACTGAAGCGTCATTTTTTCACTGAAAGGTTTCCCATTTATTATTATTAATCACTCTTTCGCTAGCAACTTCTAGAACTTAATGCTGAGTTGTTATCGTTATCTTTTCTTTCCCTTTTATTTTATTTTTTTTTGATTTCTCCGTATAACGAGTTTCTCCTTATACGAGTTGGTTTCAAATCCACTATTCGGCAAGAGATGTGAAATATTCATGCAGATGTCACTTACAAATATGGCTCTCTCTTTCGTTGGTAACTTCTAGAAACTACTGAACGTTACTGTTAATTTTTTATCTTGACCGGTGTTTTTATATGAAGTCGCCGTAGGCTAGTGTGTAGTGTGTTGGCTTATTTCTTCCGCGTCTTCCTCTCAGCTAGAAAGCCATGAAAAAGTTTTAAAAATTCTGTTGTCCGGAGTAGACTTTAAACTGTAGGTCGCACCACTCATGTAAAAAATTTACACACACAGCATAAGTATTGGGAGAAGCTAGGTCTAATCAGAGGTTCTTATGGTAACCGCACTTTTCTAAATTTTATAGAATTTCGTTTAATTATTATGTAGTAATTTTTGGTCTTGTAAAATGTTTAGCTCAATTCTTAAATGGAAAACCTACACATCTGGAAAGACCAAGTAAGATAGAAAACGAAATAATAACAACAACAACTCAATAGATATGATAGACTAGGCTATAATCCTAGTAAGTCATCTCACAAAGGTCTTAATCAGTTGTCCCCTGTTACGCACCACTAGTTTAAGCTGTGTTTACGCAAATAGTTCGCTTAAGTTCTGTTTCTGTGTTTATAATAACCGTACTAAGCCCAGCTTAACTTGTAAGGCTTAGTAAAAAAAAGCTCCTTAGAATATAAAAAAATAATTAAAGAAACCAAATATAAACCATGAAGTAGAGTAATGAACTTTTCAAATCGATTATTATCTCACGGCAACAACAACAAACCGAAATCGAAATAATTTCTTTTATAAAATCAATTATTTACCACAGTAGACTTTGATTACGTCGCTGTTCGAAATGATTAAGAGTGTCAAAAATGCTATAAATAGTAGCTGATATATAAATTAAATTTAAACAAGAAAATAAAATAAAAATAAAAAAAAAATATTAAATATTGTAGTAACAAACAGCAGAGCAGGGTCGGGCCACAAGTAATGAAATTAATCATGCGAGGAAATTAAAATTAAAATATTAAAAAATCTTCTTTTTTTTTTTGTTTTTGTTCTTTTTGTTTCTTCAATAATAATTAAGTAATGATTTAATTAAAATTCTAACGAAAAATTAAAATTAAATAAAAGATTACCAACGATTTTTCGATTAGATAATATAAACAATTTAAGAGTAAATAAAAAAAGGAAAAATATAAGTGACCAGAACGAATTTGATTGTCTACGGCCGTTAAAAAAAACTTCGTTTGATCAAAACCTTATTCCAGGTGCTGCTTATTAAAATTCAATTCAAATCTTTAAATGAAAATCTGTACTCAGAATATTCTTAGAATAAAGAACAGTCAGTCTGTGAAATCGTTTGTTTTTTTTTTATCAATTTTTGTTGTAAAACTGATAAGAAAAATAATTTTGAATATTTTTATTATTTACACTATTCTTATGGATATCATAGACAAGATAGCATATTATATCAACACATCATGGTCTAAATGGGAATTCAAATAAAATCTAAAAAAAAAATTACGAAATTTATGAACCTTCAGACAGAGATACAGTGAAAACATTTAATGTCATCATAATAAGACGGAAATCATTTCCTTACCCCGAATGAAGCGAAGAAGATCACATAAAATCAACTCGTCGTGTATAATAATAGACCAGTCGGCAGAGAACAATTTCCATACTTTGCCTAGCTTTCGTAGATCTAGAAAATGCATTCGATAACATAAAATGAGCGCAATATAAACATCTGTGTTTCCGAATATATTTCTGTTTGAATTAATCGATAAATAAAAATAGTTTATTGAAATTTATCGGATATGAAAATTATCTAAACCAATTTGTTAATAAATGAAAACCGTATATGAGAGAAATTTATCGATAAATAACTATTTTCCACTAAAAATAATCGATAAATAAAAATTGGTACACAGATATTTATTGATAAATGAAAATTTTGTAGTATATTCATATATAAAAACTTTCTCTAGAAATTTATCGATATATTAAAATTGTCTGTGATAACTTATCGATAATTAAGCTATTTTTATAGAAAATTAACGACAAACAAAGAATTTTTTATGAAAGTTATCGATAGTCCTTTACAAAATATACACCAAATTATGCTGATAGTTACAAATAGAAAATTCATAAAAATAAATTATCGAAATGAATGGGGATAATACAATAATCAAAAGAGTTAGCAACTTAAGGTAAAAATTTAATGGCAATAAAATTATTAAAATGTGAGATAAGAAGTCGTCAAAGCAAATAAAAGAAATTATGTCAGGAAATAGCTGGCAAATCAGTAATAAAACAGAGATAAAAATTTTAATATGAACGTACAAAAAAAAAAAAAATAAAAAAGAAAACGCTTAAAAATACTTTAAAAAGCGCTTAATCTATAGAGTTTAAACACCATAGCTCACAACGAACGTTTTACTTGCTGGCTAATAATTAATTCCAAAAACTGAACGCTAATAAATTTATATTTTTTTTTGTGTTTTCAGCAACCTCATCTACATTCTTCTATTTTATCGCAGTCACTTTTCATTTTTATTTAATTTCATTGAATTTTTTTTTTCTCTCTTTATTCAAAGACGATCACTTCAATGATATTTTTATGATGATGATGATGATGTTGAGGCTTGTTTGGACATGTGTGTAGTTTATAGGGACTTGTTAACAAATTTGTTGTAACATTCAGAACGTGTTCTGAATATCAATTAAGAATTCATCTCCAAAATCAATATGCAGCGTATGCTTACGTTTAAATAAGCTCCACGTAAATCTACGAAATAAATCATGAAAGTTTAACCGCACCTTGAAATAGAAAAATATTATGACGAAAAAATCAGAAGAAGAAGACACGTAAGCGCTGGTGAAAACGTTGAGTAAGACTTTTTAGTTTCGTATACTTAGAAGATATAAGAAGCTAATGGTAAGGAAATGTTCCATTACAAGACTGAAGAACATTCATTGACTACACACACTCTGCACACATAAACACACAAAAACTAAATTCTTTACAGGAGTTCATAGAAAATTTTCGATAACTTTGAATTTTCTACAGGAAATATCTACCGAAAGCTTGAGTTTATAATTTTCAATGGAAAACATTCTATAACTATGAAATTTATATAGAAAATATCGACAGAAAATTGTCAATTTACAATGGAAAACATTCGATAACTTTTAAATTTTCAATAACTTCGAATTTTCTATTTAAAAAATTTTCAATAGCTTTGAAAATTTTGCGATAACTTTGTATTGATGATGTAGAAAATTATCGATAACTTTTTATTAATTTTATAGAAACTTTGCAAATTTATTAAACAATGTTCGACACATAAAAAATAATCAATAACTTTACATATTTGTAGAAACTTTGGATAACTTTCTATCGAGTTTATCAATATCTCTCTCTCATGTTAAGCTAAAAATCCATAAATATACAAACGATGGTGCAAAACATATGTTCATGGCTCTATGTATACACAGATCTAAAAACTGTGGGATGTTAAAACCTAAAAGAATAAACAGTTTCTATTATTCGCTGTAAAAGGTACACAATAAATATTTTCGAAAAGAAATTAATCTAAAAAATGTCGACAATTGTGACCCACTGTATGTTATTTTAACGAAACTTTTAAAAATTGACATCATTAACAAATATTTTAAAGATTAATTCTATTTAAATAGACTAATTTTCTAAGACACTTAAATATTTACACAAGCATTTAGGGCCAAAAGCAATAAAAATTCTTCAGAGTTTTCGAAATGCGAGTTTATTTCTCTAAATGTTCACACATAAATAGGCGCTGAAATGCTTTTTATCTTTTTTTTTCATTTTTTTTTTGCCTATTTTGTCAGTGTTATGTCAAATGTTTATTTCATTTGTTAGATAATTTATTTGTTTAACAATACGATATTGTTTGTTTCTAAAAAAATAAAAACTTTTTTCCTCATTTTTTTTGGTTTATGATTTTGGCCACAGGCATTAAACAAAATTAACCGAAAACAGAAGTTTCAAAAACCATAAAGTAATGGCTCGGCAACCAAAGAGTAGGTGAAGGAAGAGAATTAAAAAGAAACAATTCAAGCAACCACAGGCATTGAATTTTAATTTTCAATTCATTACGCTCCGTCTGTCCGAAATTATTTTTAGAATTTGATCATGACTTTGAAATAAATTTGAAATCCACAGGTAGAAAATGAATATGATTTATAAGGTTAGAAATTATAGGGGAAAAATCAACATAAAAATTCAAATTAAAAAAAATACTGGAAACTAAACAGACAGTGAGTTATAAAAGTCAACGCACGTCTAAAATGAACTCAACTCAAAATGACTCCTTGAAATTATTTTAAAAACTATTACAATTTCATTAAGAAAATCTAAACGTTAGCTTTGTTCATATACTTTTGTCGCGTACTGTGGGATAATGCATTAAAAAGCAAAATCATGGTGTCTGCCTCCCAATGAATATGATACGAATTTCAATTGACAAAAAAGATAAAAAAAAAGTCAAGTAACGGCTATTGGATTTGAAATTGAATGAAATTAGACGCGCAAATTATAATTTTCGTTCGTTTCGATTATACATTGTGTTCTTAAAAAAACTTTAAAGCTCATTGAAGAGAATAAGATCAATTTTTTATTTTCAGGATAGAAATGAATTAACTTCACTATCGAAATAGTGAGCAATCGAGAAAAGTCCTGTCAGACATTGCCTCCATAAACTGTAATCCATATTTTCCATATAGTCCATCCAGCACTATTGTAAAGGCAACGATTTTTAGGCCGAGTCCCACGTCAACATCCTTTCTTGAAATTCGAATTCTTACGCGAGACTTCTTGACAGACAAATGACCCGACTGGCACTATACTCGATTTGCTATGAAATGTGAAACGTGAAATAGCCTGATACAGCTCTCATTTTGAACAAGTGTTCCCTGAGTATATATTACCCTATCAAAATACTGTTTACCAACCTAACCCTGGTTATTTCCGGATAATCTGATACATGACTCAGACCTCCAGTGAGAAGCTACGTTGAAATCCTGAATAAAGGGTTGTAATGACCAATTAAGTAAACAAGGTTAGGTACTTAAAGCTCACGATGGCTCACCTGTACCACACATTGGAACTCTTCATATCGTCTCAATTGTTGGCGAACAATAAATGAGTGGCGTTAATATGGGTATGCTGTCGTATTTACACGACATATATATACATATATATATGGCACCCTTCGCAAATTGTTAGGGATAACTTCTCTTTGCTTAAAACCCTCTTTATTATACTCTTAATTAAACAAACTGTTGTGTAACTGCTCTTTAACTGTTTAAACACCATACGCCAGCCCCTGTTAATGATAAGAGTATGTGGGGCATTTCACTTAACTTTTGAATGTGGAGTATTTAACGATGCAAAATAACTGTAAAGTGTTAATTTTTTAGCAAAAAAAAAAAAAAAAAGAAAAAAAAACGAAAAAAAAAAAGAAAAAAAAACGAAAAAACAAAAGAAAATAAAATGCTTTACAATACTCTGCACTACTCTACTCTTCTTTACTCTAGTCAATGTGTTCGGTATTTATTATCAAAATTTAGAAGAACGCGAAGAGTATAAAAATTATATATATTTGTTATTGTTTTTTTTTTTTTTTTTTTAAGTTTTATTAATAATATGATAAGAAAGAAATAAAAAAATTATTATTTTAATATAAAAAAAACTCAAATACAACACATTGAAGGTAAACGGTTCTATTGTTGCAATAAAAAATGTACATTTAAAAATAAAATATTTACAAATACAGAATTTTTTTAATTAAAAAAAAATATGAACAGAATTCAAATGAGTTTTCTTTTTAGTCAATGAAAAAAAAAGAAGAAAGAACAAAAAGTAAACAAAATCCGATTAAAAACACAGACAACTTAGAAATTTCATAGTCAATAAGGCGGGTTGACTGGAGAAGATGAACGGCATTAAATCTATGGCAGCACTGGGGAACAAAATTCTCAAAAATTTCCCGAAAAAAAAAAATTTTTTTTTTTTTTAATTCCATACTTTATATATACTTATACTTTGAGTATCAAAGACTAGTGAGCTTATATTCTGGCGGTATACAACCTGCTATATTGTTCAAGAGAATGACAGCATTGTGAGCGAAAATTGCATCAAAGACAATGAGTACAACCTATCGCTGAAATGGCCGTCTTGAAATGCTAGGCTCTGCGACCGACGCATGTCTGCTGTTGTACAGCCTCAATGATATCTATGTAATTTAAACTGGATAAATTTGAAGATGAAACAACATGATCAGGGCAAATATCAACAATACCGCATTTACACATTTTGTTGAAAATACCAGCACATTAAGCAACACACTAAATTGAACTTTTTTTTAACGTTAGCTATGTAGAAAGATACGTAGTAATCCTGACTAAAAGGGTTGTAATAACCAAATAAGTTAAGTAAGTAAGAAAGTTTCTAAAATGATTTCCAATACAATAAACAAATTTTCTTGTTGCCCAGTGTAATTATTAAAAACTACTATTGATGGGGTTTTTTTTTATATGAACATCTTACATCATTATGAGTCGTTTAGTTTAGCCTCCACTATTTATATTCATATTTTGTGGTTTAAAGTTCAATTACAACTATCGACAACGACAACGACGACGCCGACGATGACGATGACGATGACAATGACGACGATGATGATGATGATGATGCTGCCAATGATGGTGATGATGAAGAACTTTTTTATTTTCATTTCAATACGAAAATTATGACTTAATCTGAGTAGGTAATGAAGGATATACGATCAGCATTAATAAGGCAATAATAACCAGAATTATTAGAATTTAAAATTAATTTATTTGCGACAAAAAAGTACGCTATTTAACAACTATTTCGAGACTGAAGTCTAAAATGTCTTTTAAAATCTTCAGTTTGTGAGCGCTGAAAGTATTTTATTCGACAATAAATTTTGTGATCTATGAAATAATAAAGGGCTATCCATTTCTCAGTTTCAAAAGAAACCTCAAATAATGAAAATTTGAACCTTGCCTTTGACATTGCCCACCTTTAACACTTTCCCGGCAGTCAGTTTGTGCATCAGAGCGGTGATTAAAACCACCATTATCACTTAATAAATCTTTAAAATTAGCCACTTTTTAGCAATTTTACACCACCTGAAATGAACATTGCATAGCTTACAGACTTCCCAGATAGTGGATTAAAAGCTTTGTGGGAAAACAACGAAAGGTAGAAAACAAAAATAAAACAATATCAAATCAAAACAGTAAGACCTAAGAGTTGCCAGCCAATGAACCAAAAATGTTGGCCTTATTTCGGGTGGCGGTTATGAAACCTATAAATGAATAACCCGTTAAAACAAGACGTAATTGAGAAGTTTCTGTCTACAGACGAATTGCTCTACGCAAATCAATAGAAAAATATTAAAAAAATGTATTGTAGACGATAAAATTGAAATGATGAAATATTTTAGATACCCCCACCACAATAGTAGTTCAAATCAAATAGTCTTTTGCCGTTTTTATCTTGCTGCCACACTTTTGAACAAAAAAATTTAAAAAAAAAACAAAAAAAAATGAACGAATATTTTTTTTTAATTATATTTTTTCGGTTATTATTGTTGTTGTTGTTATTTTAAAAATTGTTTTCATTTTATTTGGTTTTCATGCCTTCTTCGCCTTCCCTTTTATCATATGGCGTTGACGGGTTGATGGCTGCATAGGCTACTCTATTGCTGCTGCTCGTTTTTTATTTAATTTTTTTCATTTTTTTATTGTTATTTATTATTGCTCATGTTGTTGTTATTGTTTTGTATTGGCAAATATTTATTTAAAATAGTACATGTTTGTTGATATTGATATTTTTTAGTTTTCTTTTTTCGTTTTTTTTTTTCATTATTGTCGTGCTAATGAATTGGCAAACAAGTTGAGCAATAAACGTTTAAATGTGATATTCTAGAAAGAGGGAAGGGTAGAAAGCGCAAAGAGAGCAAATTATTCAAAACGTTTGGCAAGTTCTTTATAAGATCAATACCCTTGAAAGCTATAAATTGATTAAAGTTATGAGTTTTATTACCTTTGACCTCTGTTTCATTATTTACACACACATTGACAAGTTTAAAAAGCTAATCATACAATACAAAATAAATGGTATACGGAACCCATTTAGGGTTAAACTAAAAGATTGGGCTTAAAACTCTTTTGATTTCTTCATGTGATCAAGTGACAAATCAAAAAATTCTGTCACGTTCCAAGCATTTAACAAATGATTCCCACCGTCAGTGTGTATAGAATGAACGCAAATGCAATTCGTATTCCACTGCCATTTTTCATTTCAATTTTTCTATTGACAACGTCAACTTAATGAGTTAAAACGGGTCTTTATGGTAATGTTTTTTATTTTATTTTTGTTTTTAATTTTCTACAAAAAAAATATATTTTTAACTGAAAAATCAAATAAAAAACACGAATACAGTGAACAACAAAAAGAGAAAACTCAGCAAATAAAACCGGTGAAGTAATGATTACAGAACTAAACGAATAAAGTGGATATAATGGGTTAATGAAAGCATTGAAACTAAGGGCTTAAAGACAAAAAATAGCTTTAATATTTGTAGCAGCTTTTATGCAACGCGATTAAATACAGAAAGATTTTTGGCAGCAATAATGGTTTCTTCAGTACACATATTTTTAACCCTATCATACCAGAAACTATAAAAAAAAAACCTGCTTGAAGTAACTAAAACAAAATAATAAGAAGGTAAGCAAAATACATCTTAACAGTCAAGAGCCTTTGAAATCCTCTCTAAGTAAAGCTGAGTAATGTCGTATTGTTCACTAAGAAATATCAGATTCCGAGAATCATTACATTGAATATACTTTCTTTTCTGCTGCCCATCGTTATATCTTGGGTACAGAGAGTAAAAGTTGCTTCACTTCCAGATAGAAGTCATGGCAATCCTAATGCCGCTGGATTGGCTTCTCGGTAGCAGAGTAATCTCTTGGAACATACCCGAATAAACAAGCTATTGTTATAAAGTGTTATGGAGGCTTACTTATAGACATTGCGGTCATTTGCTTAAAATATTGGATGTTAAGGTGGTCTCCTTATGGGGCCCACTTCTTGAAAAAAAATTTATTAGATCTACCTACCACAATTCTTTTCTTCAATCATTTCAATGTCATGGCATTCACTACAACATTTCATAACAATTTTTAACCACCAACAATTATTGTTGTTTGTATTGATTTCTTTCACAACTTGTTTGCTAACCATTTAAAGAGCTGCTGTCATGTAACAATTGCAGTTACTTGACCAACTAATTTCAATAGGAATTCGTATTGAGAAGACAACAAATACCGGAAATTTCAAGAAACTTAAAAGGGCGCTTAAACACAATTAGCCAAATAAGCAGCTAAGTGTGGCTTATTAAACATTTTGTGGGTCGTTATGCAAATAGGAAATGAGAATAAAGACAGAAACATGATTCATAGCTAATGGATTGAGTAGTCTTGGCAAGAAATTTGAGTTTCTTGAGGCAAGAAACTGAAAATACTTACCACAACTAATTTCCACAGCCTCTAAAGTCTTCTGTGTAAATTTTATCCATGAGTAGTGGTAGTCTATATTTATTTATATCAAATTTAAGAAGAATTGTAACACGTTCTGAAATCGTGAAAGACCGCTCAATATCACCCTCTGACCTACATATATCAAGTGAAAAAAAATTCCTCTGTAATCTAAAACGAAGAGTTTTTGTGCCTTTTTTTCCATTACTAACAAATAAACAAGTTTTTCAATTTCGATTAAAAAATAGGAAAAATAATTAAAAATAATAATTTTTAAAAATTTTAATTAAAAAAAAAAAAAAAAAACGTGATCGTTTACGGAAAATTTAAGAAACGGAAAAAAATTCTTTCAATTAATTGAGCAGCGACAACAATTCTTAACTCAAATTTTCTTCAACAGAAAAAGAAAAATATAAAAAAAAAACTTTTTCTCTTAAATTTATTTGTTTATTAATTTCTTTTTATTTGTTTATTTATCCATGAAGCAAATAAATTTTGTTCAAGAAAAAAAAAAAACAGAAACAGACATACACACTCGAGCCCTCATACACAATCAGGCGCACATTTTGACAGTTGTCAGCTGTCATATGTTTAGTAGTGCTTTACTTGGTGATCTATTAATAACAACAACAAAAAGCACAGGGGCAGAGTAAATAAATTTTATTTCTATTAACTGTTACTCTTTATATCTCTCTATAAATCTCTCTTTCACTTTCTCTCTCTACTGTGAAACTCTTTCTCTTTTAATAGAATTTGAAAATAAACTTTTTGTTTACAGTACATAAACTACCGTCTTTTTGCACTTTGGCAGTTAATAAATATCAGGGTGGCCAAGTTGGCGCTTTTATTGAATTGTGGAAATAGAATTTTTGCGAATAATTGTTACGAGCTAAGAAACTATAACAGATATTGCCACATGAAGAGAACGGCTCATAATTACTTTCGATCGCTAGGAAATAGAAGATTCGGAGGATAATCATTCAGGGGCAGCACTAAAATTAGGACCTTGGAAATTCTCAACTGAAGGGTAATAGATACTACCCACTTGTTAGGGAACTTGTTCATTTAGGAACTACACCCATAAATCACGCTTAAATACAGAAACTTACTAACAACAATTATGGACTCTATTTATCTGTTTAAAACAAGGAAATAAGTTGTGATAGGTAAATGCTTCTTAAAGGATGATAAGTTCTGCAGATGATCTACACATAGCAATAGCCATGTATACCAATATCGTAGCGAACTGAGAATTGCTTTCACAATTCCCCTCTAAGTGAAGCGGTCCTACTGTTTAGTAGGAAATGTAAGATTCTTAAAATCACTGTTTTGAACTAAATAGCTGCGTGTTGTCTCTTTACCTGTAAATAGAGCGTTAATAGCTCAAATTATTAATCGGTCGCGAAAATCAGCATCATCCACAAAAATAAGCTCTAAAGCAAAAAAAAAAAAAGTATTTTTTCAGTTAAAGCGCTTTTACTTCCTCACAATTTATCATATTCTCAACATTGTTAAGCGTGTGTGTTATACTCACTTTGGAAAAGTGTTATGGTTATTGTACAGCTGTTTTCTTGTTATTATTTTGTTGTTGTTGTTGCTCTTTATGTGGTTTTTTTGATATAAGACAGAAAAACAAAACTTTGTGTATTGATTACTCTTTTGAATTAACACTAATTAAGCTCTCACTCTCTGTTAACACAATTTTATTAACATTTGAAGAAGCTCTCCTGATTTTAATAACACGCACTCTCTTTCTTTTTAGGACTTAACATTACATTTATTATGCTCTTGGAATTTATTTTTACGGGACTTTGCTTTGTTGTTGCTTTGCTTTTTGAGTTTTAATTCCTGGCTTTTGCCTTTTTATGAATTTTCTTATAGTTTTTTCTTTTCCTAGCAGTTGTTGCTGTGTTTTGTAGAAACAAACTTTTTTTCTTAATATTGTAAAGAAAATGATGCTGCTTCTTGTTTTCACTATTGCAAAAGCCACGACTTTATTTAATATTTTCAATATTTATTTAAATAATTAACACTTATGATTATTTAAAATTATTATTAAAATTGTTGTAGTTGTTGGTTTTGTTTGCTATTATTTAACCTTAACTTTTCCTTTCTTTTTTATTTGATTCTTTTTTGTCGTTTTCTTCATTTATTCACACTTTTTCGGGCTTCGCACTCTTACGGGACAAAACAGCGGGATATTAACACTATGCGGCCATTTTGCTTTTTTCATTTTCTTTATCTTTTCTTAATATTTTAATTTCTAATAACTTTTGCTTGTTTTAATTTCGTATTTTAAAGATTTTCTTTTTTATTTTATTATTATTAAACTGCGCACGCAAAATTATTTCATTTTATTTTCATTTTTTGTGTTGCTCTCTTCTTTTTTATTGCCTTTTTGTTTGGAAAAAAATTTTTCTCACATTTGTTTCACTTTTCACGCACTCGATAAACACTTTTTACTTGCCGAAAGACGGCATTTAACTGTTTCAACATTGCGCAAAACCAGAGTATCAAACAGAAGACAATACAATACAAAAACTAACAAAACACATGTACTGCTGCTAACAGCTCTCCTCCACTAAGGTTCTCTTCTAAAGAGTCAATAAAAATTTACACTCGTCTTCTGAAGCTCTCGCTGTGTTAATAAAATATGTAGATATGGATGTGTGTGCGTGTGTTTGTTTGTTTATTTATTTGACTGATGACAAATATTAACAAAACATACTTTATAAACAGCAGCAACCAAGGGATACCACCATTAACTGTAGCATAATGATCTCAATTTAAAGAGCAGGTTTATAATTTTAACATGTTATGTTATTAATATTAACAGTTTTTATACGTAAGTACTATCTTTTTCTCTCTCTCTTTCTCTGTCTCTCTATTTTCAAGAGTATATTATTGTGCTTTGCATTAACCATGTATTTTATTGTTGTTAATTTATCTGCTCTATGTGTGAAGGTAATCACCTGTTGTTTTGTTATTTTAATCATGTTTTCTTTACATTTGTTTGTTTTTGTTTTGTTTTCATATCTTACGGACCAAGAGCTATAGTTTGTTTATGTTAAGGAAACTTTAAAGTTTGAAACAGACGAATATAAAGTTCCAAAGAGAACAGAAAATCACTGGAACGAGTGCTTTAACAGAGGGGAACAGAGGAGGGTGTTTATAAAAAAAGGTAACCAGCTGATTAAAAAGGATTAATAAGCGGAAAATGGAGACCTTCAATAGATTCCCGTTGTCATTGGGTATATTAGATTCTTATCGACTAAAACTACCTTCTACTTCTTCACTAACTCCTATGGGACTTTGTAGGGAACCTTATCAGAATTTCTTATCTCATCTACTCTCAACTTTGTTTAGGCTTTTCTGAGCTATGATATGTGAAAGACTAGGCAACATCAACTTCACAACTGCGGTGATCAAAAAAGTTCTTCGGTTTGTAAGGAGTGTCCAAACTGCTTAGTCCACAATGCTGGTTGATTTAGTTACTAACTAAAGGTAAATCGCGGAATATACGTGTGTTCTTGCTTGTGGATGTTATACGGCACTCCTGCCCCTGTAAGTCTGTTATATATTTTGCGTTTAAATTATTGTCAGTGACAACTCCAAATGGGTTAAGATTTGTTTTTCTTATACAATCTTTAGCTTAAATAATTACTAATGAAATTAACTCTCTGATTTGCATGCGTGTGTGTGTATATGTGTAGTGAAATTAGCTATTAATGTTGGTCATAAGTATTGACAAACGATGAAGAAAAACTAATTTTGAGTTGTACGAATTAAATTTTTTGGAGAAAACAATGTACAAGCGGCTGTATGGTGGATAATTAACGGCTTGTGTTGCTTTAAAAAAATTACAGAAATATAAAAGACAATCTATAAATTTCAAAGCGATAGAAATATTGAAATAACACTACTTTTGTAGAAATGTTCAAAATTAAAAGGAACTTTATAAAATAAAGAAAAAAATTACGAAAACTGAAAACTGTAGGAAATATTAGTAGATATACTGCTGTTTTAAAAATCTGCATAATTAAATAGAATTTTATAAAATTATGCGGTAATTAATGAAAGAACTTAAAAATTTAGCACAGGAGGAACACGATTGTAATGAGATATCTACACTATAAGGTTGACTGAAGGGATCTTTACAGTATCAAGGTGCAATTGGGAACTTTTGGAAGAGAATGGTCATTATATATTGAGAGGATATATTAGAATAATGCCATCAGCTTTAACCGGTACACAAGCTTTGACGTTAGGAGAGAAGACTTCGCCCTTAAAATAGTATGAAAAATCTTTCCGGAGCTCTTACAGATCACTATACATGCAATAAATTTGTATTCGATACTACTACTTGCAAATTGTACTTTGAATAAAATAGAACACTGCTGTACTGGGCCACTGGGGAATAGAAAACATAGGCTATTTCATGTATTTCATGTAAGTAAACAGGTCTTGCTAACAGTCACCCATAGAAGGCGCTAGTCTAAAAAGCTTGGTGTACTTTAGTCTGTGATCGACTAGCTGAAATATAGAACACTTGTGCCTATTGAGCTTCTCGGATTTCTTTCCCTTTCAAAAAGTGTTTCTTTTATTTTCTTTTTCTGTTTGCTTTGAACCTACAAAATCTCTGTTTTTGACTTTGAACTTGTTAAGCTTCCATTTGTTGTTTTTCATGTTATCATTGCTTTACCCTGAACTTCATTTAAATTAAACGAAAATACGCTCGTAAAACAGAACTCAGGTTTTTTTTTTTGTTTTTTGCAAAAAGATCATCATACCTACAGAATAATTTTAATACCATACATTTACACTCAACTCTCGTTACACTATCTACATTTATTCTCTTTCTTTTCTCTCCCAAACTTTGCACAGCATAACAAAACCTATCCGTCTCTAGAGCCGGCAGTGTTAAGTCACAAAATATATTCTGGTTTCAATACTACAAAACACCAACACTACTGCTGTAACATTGTGTGCAAAAATAAATTTAAATAAATAAAAAGAAAACAACAACAACGACATTAAACAGATCTTTAGTGACCACACGAGTTTCCCACAGATGATTCATTAATCAGGTTTAGGTATGGTAATGTATGGCCAATTACCATACGAGTATTATTGCCAACAACAACAACAAAGCGATACGAATCCTAAGTACAGGTTTTTGTTGTTATTTTTGTTTTTAATTACTTTCAGCTACGGAGGTACACAAGTATAGAGAGATTATTTTAAAAGACAGCGAAAGAGAGAGAGAGAGAGAGAGAAAAGTAAAAGAGACTCTGACAATGATTTTAAAAGAGCATAAAAGCACACATAACGACGAAGTTTGATTAGAATCAAAGCGTTAAGCGACTATAATATTGATGCGAGAACCCTGACTTTGAAAAATCAAAGTTTACAGAATTCCTACTTGAGATTTTCCTAATTTTTTTAATGCACCTCGTATAAGCCTTACAACCATATATTTTGCAATAATTTCTTTTCTATAACTGACATTATTTATTGTAAAGAAGCAGAAATATAAAAAGGAAAAGTTGCCTTAATTTTGTGAACAACCCTCGTATGACAATTCAACTTTATATTTTTTTTTTTTACAAATTATTAACTTTATTGCAGAGAACACAAAAATTAAACCAAAAATTTATTTTAATTTTTGCACATCCCTCGTTTATCCAACCACTATCCAACCACTAACTAGCCCAGCCAATCCAGTATTTTACAAAATAAAAAATTTTGATTACTGATGATATTTATTGTAACAGGGCAGAAAAATAAAACAAAAAGAAAAATTCACTTTAATTATAAAACGCCCCCCGTATGACCCATTATAAAATACAAGTCATATATTTTTTAATATTTTTTATAGCCGAAGAGTTTAATCGTAAAGCATACAAAAACTCAAAAAAGATTTTAGGCAATTTTTCAACATCCCTCATACAATAAATTTTTGGAATAATTTTCTCTCATAATGGAAAGACTTAAATAAAGAAACTTTAATTTCTGAACACACCTCGTATTACCCATAATTAACCACAAACCAATTATTTCTTATAGCTGATGGGGGTTATTGAAAACCACATAAGAATGAAAGAAAAAATATCACCATAATTTTGAACAGCCCTCGATTTTTTATTTATTTTTAAAATTTATTTTGAGAACAATCTTTTGTATTGTTTTTGAAAGAATTTAATTAAAACGTGTCGCCATTATTTGCTGCCACACACGATTACGTTTCTCACTGACTTCAGGAGTTTCTTTGTCTTGGAAACTTGTCTCACGCCATTTAGACCATGACGATTGCGATGCCATTTTCCAATGTTGTAAAGTATTCACAAGGGATACAAAATAACCGGGGGAGTTGGATGTGGGAGTGGGTGCACTATGGGTCTGGTAGCTAATCAACAATAAGATTGCTACTGAAACAAACGAACACAGGAATTTGGATGCCGACATTTTATAGCCCGAGTGTGTAAAACTTGACTGACAACATTTGTTACAAGCAAATGAAATGTAGAGCCCTTATGGTGGAGATATTAAAATGATTTGAAAAAATTAAAATTTAATAGCAAATTAAAGTCTGTTTAAGTCTGATAAGATTAAAAATGATTTTTTTTTATTGGTTTGATAACTAACGATCATCAAAGTAAAAGGCAGTTGAGGTGAAATTCTTTAGAAAGAAGCCTGAAAGAAGGCTTTAAAATTAAAGCGCTATTATGGTAGTTTAACAAATTTCTAAAACAGCCTAAACATAGACCCCATTTTTTAATTTCATAAACAATATTTAGTTTTGTTAAAATTTCTGGAGGTGACAATGGAAGATTAATCGTACGGGCATTATTTTACGGATGTGTCGTATGCCGTATCCATATCGTATCCGTATGTGCTTAGTAGGAGCTACTACTACTAATAAGTTGGATTAGGTTTGAGGTCATGTACTTGTCCTAATGACTTGTCAAAATGACCTTGTGGCCAAAACGACCCATTACAAATACGTCCTAAAAAGTGAGAGAGAGAGAGAGAGAGAGAGAGGATAGTGAACTAGATGAAAAGTAGAATAGAGTTATAATGGTGAGGAGATAGTACATGGAGGAAAAAAAAAATCACAAACGCACAAGATAACGCGACAACAGACTTGATACATTGGCACCTCTCTCACTAGCTTAGGCTACTTGTGAACTTCTGCAGAGCCTTAATGTCAACTCTAGACAGATAATCTAAACCCACAAAGAAACCCCTGTTCTGGGTTTTTAGCATACTAAGGGCTTGACAGTTGCAGAGAAGGTGTTTGCTAGTCTCCAACTACTCCTCATCACAATATAGCCCCCAGTAGTCCCACAGAGATCTGCCTAGCAGCAACACTGTATAAGCACTATCTATAGCAGGCCATAGGCTCCTAGAAACATAACAAACCAATTCGTCCCCGGAACGCTTCTGATCTTTCTTCTTGAAGCATCTAATGACGATGCCGTAGAAGTAACAGATTACTGCATTAAGACCACCTTTTAAATCGCCCTAAGAAAGTGAGCCTAACCTAGCTAGCTGCTCACCGCTTGACATACAAATCAAGCGGAATTACCCTAGTGATGCTAGAATCAGCTAATTCGAGGAATTTTTTATCTCCTTCAATATTAACTCTGGCTTTTTTGGGTTAGTTTTCAGTTCAGGAAACTGAGGAGGTTGTGGACCTCAAATGTTCTCTTACGAGAAAATGAAAAGAAAATCCTCAGCCAGAAATTCGTCCTACTCCCTTAAGTGAGTGCTGCCGCTGCATGTGTTTACATTTGGATGATGGCGCGTTAGTTTTCATATGGAAATCATGGTTCTCTTTTTACTACACCTGTGTCTTTACTATGTACACCTTATTACACATTGTTTTACATATTCTGTTGTTGTTGTTGCTGTTGTTTTTATTTCTTTATTTGTTATTATCAATCATTTGTTGAATAATTTATGTTCCAAATATCTGTTATCAGTTTTATCTCCCAATACCCCTCTAACAAGTCTATAAATACGAAAAACAATTTGAAAAATTTTGCCATGTTTTATTTAACCAGCACGACAAAAAAAGAAGAACTGACAAAAAAATCTAGAGAAACGGAACTTTTTGAAGCGTAATTTCCTTCAAAAATGGTAATATTCATTCTAAGCCTATTATTTTTATTGTTACACCCGAGACTACAACTGGCTAAAGGCGCCCATCCGCTTTCACAGGTATTTCAGGATATGCATTTTTATTTTGGAACAAATAACATTAAAAAATTGTTTTCCTCTTCTTTCCCTAGCTTTGTGTCAACAAAAATCCAGGGGATTTAGTTGCCCACCCCTATGATTGTAGGGCATATGTGGAATGCTCATCGGACTACGAGATTTTCTACTGTGACTCCAAATTTCACTTCGACAACCGTTTAAAAATATGCAATTGGCCTGAGTTTGCCAATTGCCAGGTTACAACTACAGTACCAAATGTAACCCCGCCCCAAAAATCCTCTTATGCTCCCTTTATGGCTTTGGATATTGTAACGGGATATGTTATAGATCCTCTCACATCATATGATCCTCTAAATGTTAAGTGTCGTCATTTTGGGGCATATTTTTTGCCTCATCCTTTACAATGTCGAGCATATTTCCTATGCGCCTATGGGCATATGCATGAGCATGCATGTGGTCCCGGTACTCTATGGCATTACAAATTTAAACAGTGTGTTTTAGCTGACAAGGCAGAATGTTATAATTCATCACCCGAAGAAATACAAGAAATTGAAGAAGCATCTACGCAAAACTTATCTATCCCTGGAGTAATGTGCTATCCTATCCCACCTCCAACACTAATTATCAATAGCACGCTAATTACTACAGCCAGCCTAACACAAATATCCAGTACTTCAGCTTATACCACAAGAACCCATTCTTCTACGGCAACTCCTCCTTTGTCCACCAAAACCTACTTGCCTTCAATGCCCGTGACCTCAAAAAAACCGCATTTCTCTTATGCTCTCACTATAGTGTGCCCTCATAAAAAACAAAGCTATGTTGCCCATCCTAAGGACTGTAGTAAATATTTCATGTGCATTATGGGTAATCCCGTATTAACTTCGTGTCCCCCTGGTCTATTGTGGGACTCCAAAAGGGAATTTTGCAATGTGGCCCGCAATGTTAAATGTCTTGCATGAATTTTAAATAAAAAAAAATCGAAAAAAATTATTTTTTATTATTGTACTTAAGCACTGCAAGGCGCTGCAATTTTGTTTTTTTGAACTTATTGGGTTTCCATATAGAATGTTCTCTACAGATAAAATGTTCTCTAATATCCCTCAAGCCATTTGAGTTCTGTCAGCTACTGCTGCAAGTGCGTACCGCTCCGAACAGGAGATGCTTGCGAAGCACTACAGTGAGCAAAGAAGGGAGAGAGACGCCTTTTCAGAAGTGGGGTGCAGGAAAAGACTGAATCATAGAAGGACCGAAAGTTTCAAGCCTAGATTTCAAGCTGCACGAGGTTACTCACCGTATGCATTGACATTGAGGGAGTCTTCAATAATAATAATGTACAGGTCCTAATAGAAGAATCAGATACTGATTGACTGCATTGGTCATATGTTAACTGGGAGTATGTATAGTATAGAGTATACCCTAGTGAGACACACTTTCACCTTTCATATGTTAATAGTCTCTTGCGAATATTAACTGACCAATAATTTGAACCAGTTTGCTTCGCAGACGTCGTATTAATACATTTGAGGGGTAAGAATCTCAATCGTCTATGCAGGAGAGCGCAACACACTTTGAACATAGCTTACAAATAGGTACGATCTTGAGGTCTAAGTGAAGGGTATTATCCTGAAGAGGAAATGAAAAAGCGATAACATCTACAGTTCTGAATGGTATCACACTCACTGGATCTACAGAAGCCTCATGCACGACCTCTTCGAGAAAGTCATAGAGAGCGTTCTGTAAAACATTACACAATTCTTTACAAAATTTTTCATTTTTTTATTTTGTGTACGTCGATGACATTGACATCATCAAGATGGATTTTGATTAGTAGGCTACAAGTTGTTTATTATATCAGTTCTTCTCCACGAGGTTGGATAATAGGCCCTGTTACCCATTGACGCAGCTGATTTGGGGAATGATCAAGAGACATAAGGCCTTCGATGTTGTAAGATTTGGTGATAATTTTCACACTCTACACAATAATGAGCTTTAGGATCTTCCCAACGGCTTGGACGATTCCGTTTAGATTTTCAAGTATAGTTCAAAGCCGAATGGAACTGTGGGTGGAGGAATCTTTTGGAGTGATCGGTAGGTATAAATCATACCGCACCAGCGTTTTGCAGACAGAACCATAGACCACATGAGATTGCCGTAGTTTAGTAGGTGTGTGGGTTGGTTTATAAGACCCAAACTCATAGTTCAAACCCTAGGTGAGACTCTCGGATAAAACGAAATAAGAAAAAAAAATATTTCGTCGGTAACTTCATGTAGCAGTCGTCTTGTGGTAAAAACTTTGAAAGTCAATAAAATTGTCATACTAAGTTTCTAAAAAATTCGTCGGTCGGAGTCGACCTTAAACTGTAGGTATCCGCTACTTATGAACCAAATGAACAACATACAACATGGGTGGTGTGAGATTGTAGTTTGTAGTACTGACTAAAAAGTTGTAATAACCAATTAATGATCAATTAAGGATGAAAATATTTCTGAAAAATACGTTAGCATATTTTTTGATAGCCAGGCAGATGTCAGGGCACTGGGTTATAACCAGACGATCTCTAAAACGCTTTAAAACTGCCAGACATATCTCAAAGCGGTTACCAGGACATAAGGGTATTTTTGAGGAAACTGCAGTTCCTATAAGAGCTAGATAGGATTGCATATTTGCCCAAGGTTGTACAGAGAACAAAATAGCATGATAGTTGAGCTTGATAGTAAACGTGTAAAAAAAAGCTGCGTCAATATAAATTCCTAACTTATGGGTGCAACCTTTTCGACGAAGACAAAAGGTGTTTGAATTGTAAAAACAACGCGTATATTTTCAAACCCTCTACTTTTCAAAGATCACTACTTTGTGTGTTCCAAATAACCCTGCCTCCAATACTAACCACAAGCTATGTCCCAATGTTCCGCCTCCACCAGCTCCAGGCAACAGTTAATAAATATTGACATTGTACACGTTAAGCGCGAGGCAGTCATTTAAGCTAACACAAGCAAAAAAATGTTTCACATCGCAAGAAATATAAGATAGCGTTTTTCGACAATGAAAAGAATTTTTTTTTATTTACAAATTTCTCCAGGAGTATAAATGCCATGAAAATCTTAATTATGCTACAGGAAGTGATCAACATGAGTGGGTTTAGTTTGGCATCGTTATCGGCATTTGATTTTCAATTAAGAAAGCTTGTACGACCGTATGGTATTTTCTTTTTTTTTTTTTTTTTTTCTAATTTTAAAACATTTTCTAATTTCTAATTTTGTTGATTTTGTTGTTGTTGCTTTTAATTATCAATCTTATAACACTTAACCTTTTTTTAATTATTTTCGCCAGAACACGAAAATTTATGATTTTTGGCTTGGCTAGTTAGTATGTTTATCACAACAGCAACAACAAAAAAAGGTTGTTTTTCTTTTTTGATTTTGGCAAAAAGAATTCTTATTTATTTTTTGGTATTTAAAGCGTTCACGAGCTGGCTAGGAAATCAGTCATAGTTTGTGAATTGTTAATAAAACTAGACTAAGAGTATTTGGCATTGATCGAAAAACGTCAAAATAAACATATAACAACAAAAACGAAACAGAGATAAGGATAATGAAATACCAAAAAAAAAAAAAAAAAAAAAAAAAAAAAAAAAAAAAAAAAAAAAAAAAAAAAAAAAATTTTTATTTTTTTTTTATTTTAAAAAATTCTCCTTAAAACTGTTCAAAAATTATAAAACAAAAAGCTGTGAAATTTATGTAAAAGAAAAAGAAAGAAGACATAAACTACTCCCCCCAAATTTGTAACAAAATTTCATTACGGCTGCCAAAGAGTTAGGCATTTTTCGGTTTTATATATCATTATAACACACGGATTAAACACGGACTACAATGTTACTTAAGAGACCACTCGATCAAATGAAATACTTCTCGATCGCTTTAGCGCTCTGTTTTGATAGTATAAGGGTAATAACTTGTTTCATGATGGTCTTCAACATAATTCAACGTAAGAAGACATAACCCCACATTGGTTGTCCAATTCTCTTTTGGGGAATATTTTTACAAAATAATTTCGTTTGCGTTTTCTGGCGTCCATAATCTTAATTGCAGGCCATACAACACCGAACTGATGGTAAGCGATCTTCTGCAGTCGTCTTCGTAGAAATACATTGCCTGTGTGTTAAAAGTGATGAAACTAACAATAACAAATCAAAACAGTAAGTTCTAGAAATTGTCAGCGTAAGACCGATTCATATAACCTAAAAGGCAAAAACTTCAATAAATAATTAATAATTCACATGATAGATATAAAAGACATTATAGATATGATAACCTTGTTAAGCTAGAATCTTAAGGTGGACAAGCTTAGAGAATACCTGGGAAGACGTATAACACCGTTCAACTGGGTATACCCCTCAGCAGAATTAAAAGTGAAACATATGTCACGTAAAGAGATACCCAAAGAAATTGTACAGCAATCTTTGAATTATGATCCCAAATGAATCCAGCATGGTATACAATTTCGTTAAAAATTAAATCGGCAGTATTGATATGCAAGAGTGCTAATGTAGAGCTAATTTCTATTGTATTATTACTCGTACCGTGCATTGCATTTGATCTAGTAAAGTAGATTATATGAGAGAGATATGCAATCGACATATGCGGCCTCATAAAATTTTGTATTGGAAAGCAAACAGATCCGACATGAAAAGCATCTCAGCCATTGGATCCCTGCTCATAAAACCTGGAAACGTTATGGTTAGCCAAGAAGACCTTAGTTCGTATTTACATGCCATCTACCACGATTCTAAATTCTTGAGTGGCTTTTGTCACGGATGATTAATCACGAGTGTTATTCGTCACGGTTGATTAGTCTCGTATAATTCGTCTGAGATGACACGCCTTGCATGATTGGTTTCGGATGGCTCTTCAATACCTAAGGCAAGCATTAATTTACAATTACGTGGGGTTCCCCTTCTGAGTTTGATAGCGATCTATTAAAGTTGGAATGGGACGGTACTACAACGAGATAGATGTGATCTATGCTCTATCTCTATGATCTCACCGAAATCTTATAGAGGACATACTGCGCAATATACAAACAACACAGAAACGTTCTTAGACAGTATGCAATTGTATGGATGAGAGTAAAATTAAGTTAATCTGTCACTGTACTACACTGTCTGTAAACAGGGAAAAGTTACCCTATGGAGTAGGTTGGGACTATTGTTTACTTCCTGTGTCGTTGCTCAGCGTTGTCTGTACACGACTAAAGTTTCCTAAATATATAGTCTCTTGAAAGCTTAGCTAACCAGTTGGATGTTAAATCGTAAGGCTATAGAATGGTTAGCTTTTTCTGTCGAATTTGGTCTCTTCTAACTGTTCTCTGCTTAGACTCTGAATCACGAATAGGTTACAATTCTTTCCTATGATTTTCATAGGGAATAATTAACGCTCCGGAGTGATGTGGACGCTTATTTATTAAGCTCCGAGGCACAGTTATGCGAATAATAAAAGGCAAAGGCCCAGTTACGTTGAACATAAAGTTTGGGAAAAAGCTCTAGAGTGAATTAAAGAACATAGCCAAGTATCGACTAAGAAATTGTAAAAAAAGAGTAAGAGAAATAAAAATAGGCGTCGAGAATTTACGTAAAAGGTCAGTAGGGCGAGGTGATTATTAAAAGTGTGCTTTGAGTAATTGAATTAGTGTTGGCTCCACAAGTGTACACGGTAAACATTATTAACAGACCTGACATGAAAGTTTTATTAATAGGTGTTAGGGTAGCGGGTTCAATACTAGACTTACGGCAACGAAAGTGCTAAATACAAAAAATTTTAAATTAAAATAAAAAACAACTTTATTTTCTATACTTTTTGGAAACAGGCCTACAAATGTTGAACGGTTGGTGTCTGCTAATTGTAGCTGGCCTGCTGGTGATGCAGCAAATCGATGTGACAGCTGCTTATACCATGGAAGAAACCTGTAAATACATAAAGGGTGGCTGGATCGCTGATCCCAAAGACTGTCAATCCTATGGCTACTGTGAAAATTTAAAATTAAAGGGTAAACAAAAGTGTCCTGGTGGTTCATATTACAACGCCGACAAGGGTGTTTGCCAATATACGAAAAATTGCCGTCTTCTTGTCGGAAGCATGTGCCAAGGCGTTCAAGACTTAACCGTTTTTCCCCATCCCGACAATTGTACAGAATATATTTATTGCGACAAAGGTGTTGATATTGTAATATCCTGCCCTAAAGGCCAAGTATTCAACGCCGCAATTAATGAATGTGTTTATCCTACAAATTCAGAAAATAGTTGTATTGCCTCATCGATATGTCGTTTAGTTAAGAATAATGTTTTTGCCGCCGATCCTAAAAAGTGCGGCAATTATGTAGCCTGTCAACAAGGCACTGGCGAATCAAAACAATGCCCCGAAATAAAAGGTACACAACTCTATTTCAATCAGATTAAAGATGAATGTCAATCAGAAAAATTCTGTGTGGATAATAATGATAATGGCAAC
This sequence comes from Sarcophaga bullata, assembly GCA_005959815.1. Classification (NCBI taxonomy): domain Eukaryota; kingdom Metazoa; phylum Arthropoda; class Insecta; order Diptera; family Sarcophagidae; genus Sarcophaga; species Sarcophaga bullata. Next base: position 21,362 of record QOCX01000429.1, on the reverse strand, counting down.
ACGAACGGCAATGGCCAACCATCGCAGAAGCCTCCTGAAGAAAAATGTGCTACTGCAGTTGAATTCATATCTGATGAGGCAACCTGTTATGGTTATTTTAAATGCACTGACGATAAAAAAGTTGGTGATTGGATGAAATGCCCACCGAAAACTCATTTCAATCCAGATAAACAAAAATGCGTTACACCATACACGTATCCGTGTAAAAAAGATCGTTGCGGCAACATGGACGCTGAATTTATGGGTTCCGTCGAATCTAACTGCAAAAACTATCTGAATTGCAAAAACAACGAGTATTATTACAAATCCACCGATTCTAAATTTATCGGGAAACCCTGTAATCAAGGCTTCTTTGACGAATTCTTGCAACAGTGTGTTCCCAATAACCCTGCCGCCAACAATACTAACTACAAGCTATGCTCAATCGATCCACCTCCACCACCACCAAGCAACGGTTAATGAATATTGAATGTGCAAATGGCCAAACACACCCCTCCCTCTCCCAACTTTATACCATCAAAAAAAAAAAAGTAAAATAAATAAAACGATTTATAAAAAAAAAAAAAAAACAAATAAACTTCAAATAAATTACGAAATCAAATAATGATTGTTTGTGTTCTTTCTACTACTTCGACAATTGTCCACAAATATCCTGTGAAGGTCAGCCTGAACAAAATTAAGAGGTATTGTATGACTTTGTCTATAGTACTCTCACATATGTGTTACGGTCCAACTATTGCTCTGTTACCTTGAAGGGTACTGAAGTGTCTGTCTTTAGATATCTTTGAGATATTTTCTTGCGTACATATATTGATTTACTCCGTAATTCCTCGTTAAATATTGTATTGGAAAATTAGAAAGACAAAATAAAAAGAGAAAGAATTAAAAGAAAAGAAAGGTGAAAAAACCTTTATTCATGGCGCCCAAGGATCCTTCATTTTTAAACTTGAATTGATTCCTATCTTCTACGAATATACCTTGCGCCAGTCCAATCCAAAGACAGGTTTCCTGTCCTCAAACTATTCATTCTCATTGTAAATTTCCATTCCATTTCCACACCGAGGGGAAACCCACACAATCCTTAGGAGCCAAGTCCTCGCGTGGCAGCCTAACTGCTAGACAATATTGCTGTGTCCTGAAATTATCCTAATCACAGCCTGTATAGATTGTATAACAGCTCTGTAGGTTATGTAAGGGTAGGGTATAGAAGCGTTGATTTTTTCTTTCTTACATTTGGCTTGAATGACATCTTAATAAAAATTTTCGTATTTTTTTTTTTTGTTGTAATTGTTGCTATTTTCGTTCATTCAATGCTACTGTTAAAGGAAAACAACAAAAAACAAAAATTATCAATAAAAAGTGATAAAAATTTTTGGAAATCATGAGTTCATACATCAACGAAACAACCAAAAAAATTTAATCGATTATTCGTTACGTTTGATAACGAACTATACGATATACATTCATTGTTTGGATTGACATATCATGCGAACAGGAGGTAGCCAACACCTCCCTGTCGCCTCAGTCTATAATAAATACTGATAATACTGTTCTGTTACATAGAGCAACAGGAAGCGATTAAAAAAGGCTGTATAGTAGAAGTATATCAGAAGTGTTTTAGAAAGAGATATATGATGCGTATAATAGTGGTATAAGAGTATTATAAGAGTGATAAGAACATAATACGGTAATGTATAAGAAAGTTGTAATAAAATACCAAATAATAAGAGCTGTCAGAGAATGGTATAAGAGTAGAGTACAAAGAGTTACAAAAAAGTAGTATTCAAGTTGAACAATTATTATCAAAGATTGCTATAAAAAAAGAATGCGAGTTGTATAATTGCAGTAGAGTAGCATAAGAGTGATATAAAGTGATATAAGAGTTGTCAAAGCATTGTATGAGAAGTGTAAAGGATATCTTCAAAAAAAAAAAGAGTGCTACTAGAGAAGTAAAAGAATGGAAGTACAGGAACAGTATAAGCGTTTTGAAAATGTGAAAAACAAATAGCAAAAGAATATCATAAATCTGATACTGCTGTAATGGTAATTGCAAAACAATTACAGAAGAGTGGTATGAATTTGGTATTAAGAGTTTTGTATAGAGTATGAGTACTCTTGCCGTTGAACAATGATATAAGAAGGATATAAAAGTGGCAAGAAGCCTTAAGAAAGCGCACTGCAGAGACTATTATGCTCTGCAAAAAAGTAAAATTTAACGTTGACACAGCAGCAATTCTTAGAAGTCGAGAACCTTAAAAATATTTTGAGAGGAAATTAATTTAAAAAGAAATTAATTAATCAAAGCAACCTATACTAAGGTGGCACAAAATAATGTTCAACAGCGTTTTTATCTTTTACCGCAACAAAAAAGAAAATACACGCTACATCGTATATGATCTTATCACTGAAACAAATCTACAAGATATTGAAAAATAAGAAGAAGGTATTGAAATTGATAAAAACAAAAGCAATTCAGTTTCCCAAAAACAAAACCCACACCTTTTGCTCGACCCTATAAATGGCAGAACTCGATAGAGCAGCAGCATCAGTTGTGGTAATTGCGTACGAAACCCAACCAAAAAAAAAATTATTTGTTTGAAGCGAATTATTGGAAGAAAATATTGAACGGAACGCGGCTACAGCAACAAAATGTTTAAAGGTAAGGTAGAAGGCCTCACGTTTACTTTATAAAACAGATTCTAATAAAGCTCCGTCATGCATCCTATTTTCCTACACTTTAGCTTTGATTTTCTCAGCCTTGTTTGTTGGCTTGGCTTTAGCCAAAAGCCCCACGGTACAAGAACTGTGTAACTTGGCACCGGGTACGACAATTTTGAAGCCCAACACATGTACCGATTGGATTAAGTGTCCCAGCGAACGTGACTCAAAGGATATGGAAGAGGGTTCCTGTGTTTTCGGCCTGTATTTTAACAAGAATAGCGGCCGTTGTGAATATAAAGATAGTGTCTCGTGTCCATATGAGGCCAAATCTAAGGCCCGTTGTGACAGATCTAACGATGGCGCATTTTTAGCAGATGAGAACAACTGCAGTGGTTACATTTACTGTAGCAGCGGTGAAGAACTGAAATCTAATTGTCCCGGTGGCTTGGTTTTCGATCCAGTCAACAAAGCCTGCGTCTATAAACATCAATATACATGCCCCGATAAAAAGCCTCCAACAGAAACTAATGCCCTATGCTTGTCTCTACCCGATAGTTTGTTCTTTGCCGATAAGTTGGACTGCACCAAATACAGTGAATGCAAAAACAGCGCCATTTTGTCACACGCTTGCAATAGCTCCTTTGCCTGGGATTACCTCAAGGGCAATTGTTTGCCTATAGACGAAGTTGAGTGTGTGCCCCATAGTAAAAAACCCGAACCAGAGCTTAAGGTTTGTGTAGATCGCCTCGGTCCCGTTGCCGATGATGCTTCTTGCAGCGGCTATTATTTCTGCAAACATGTGGCTAACGATACGCATGATCGCAAGCCTGAACATTTTACATGCCCAGCAGGTAATTTCTTTGATTCTACAACACTCTCCTGCCGTGACCGTGTGAACGTCAAGTGTAATTTGGATCGTTGCGAGGGAATGGGTAACAAGTATGTAAATGTAGCTGGCGATTGTAGAGCCTACGTATTGTGTAAAAATGGTATGGCCAATAATAAGGGTGTGTGTCCCAATGGCCATTATTTCGATGAACGTACCCAGGGTTGTACACCTCAGGTGGTGAGCTTTGCTGCTTGTGCTGCTAAATAAAGAGATTCTTTTTCTTTCTTACAAAATAAAAAAGAAAAACAATGAATCGAGAAAAAAATGTGTGTTTTTCTTCTTAAGACAATGTATATAGGTATCCTAGTTGTCAATAAATTAAACGATGGAAACGCCTGTTATCTACTTATACGTTCTAGGTAAGTGTCGAGAGCAAACAGTATTCAATCAATTTAACTTTCCAAGTGTTTGTCAAGGATACCTTGACACTATCTACCGATTCCTCTGTTTAAGAAACATGAAACGGTGGTAGTCTCACAATTACATTTCTGAACTTCTGGAAAGGTTTCAAAAAATTTTAATTGAAAAGGAAATGCTTTCATACAATACTGCTAGAAAAGCTTTGAAATGCAACTTACAAGGCGTTCGATGTCGACGACATGCCATAAGTTCTTGACATAAGAGTCTGTCAAACTAAATAAAGTCTGTGAACGAGGATGCACAACAAAGCAGTGAAAAGAGACCTATTCGCCTGTAACAGAATATTTCCGCTTGAAAGAATAAGTTGCCTCTAAATTGCTCCATTTACTCTTATTAGTTAGTCTGCTTACGAAACATTTACCTAAATTACAAAGCCTGCTTTTTCTGGTTTCAGTCCCATTGAAAGGCGATCGTAATTAACTTAACTTTTTCTAGTGTTACCGCTATAACAGCCCCTATAGACAAACCCTCCGCTTGAACTCATTGATTTTAATATTTTTTTTAGTACAAAAACAAAAAACAAAAAAAAATAATAAATAAAATATTTAATTGCACAAATTATCACAAATTGTTGTTGAAATTACATCATTTCCGTTTTCATTAATAGCTTCCGTTTGCTCTCTCAGATAAAAGATGTCGCACTATCAGTAGTTGTACTGCTTCCGATAACAGCTGGTGTCGCTTCATTAGACGCTTCAGTAGTTTCTGTTGCTTTGGCACACGCTCCATACGACACCACTTCTTGTGTGCAGAGTTGCAATAGCTCATTGAAATATTGGCCACTGGGACATTCCCCGTGACCAATAATTTCTCCCTCCTGACATAAATGGAATCCCGTACAGCCATCATTGTTTACGTTCGCCAATTGTATGTTATGATAGCCCAGCGTGATACAACGATTGTATGGGCACGAGATATTTGTGCGTAAAACACAAGCACCTCCATTACGAGCGTCAAAAAATCTCTCCACGGGACACTGGTTGTGAACAGGTTCTATAGTGCCATCCGCTAAACCCCTGCAATAGTAATAACCGTTACAGCTTCTACCATCCGCAATAAACACCCCTGCTTTTGGGCATTTAATATCGGCAGGAATTTCCGGAGCCAAAGTGGTAGCCTCTACACAATCAACATCTGTGGGATAGTCACACTCACCGGTGGCAGCATTAAAGTAAAATGTATCCGGGCAGGTGCCATTTAGTAATTCACCACGCCAGCACGTCTGATATGAGGTACACGTATTGGGTACCTTTATAAATACACCATCTGGCACAACATTACAGTAATCGTAAGGCAAGATTTTCAACTGACAAGGAAAATTTCTAATGCAATTCATGGTCTCAGGATTAAAATTCATTCCGGATGAACAGTTGCCATGTGTGCCCTGGCCATTAAGACAATAATAATAACCGTTACATGAGAAGGGATCAGCCACAAAGCCATTTATACCCGGTGTAGCAGCACAAGGATTACTGGAGTGACATTTCACTGTAGACGATTCCACACAATTGCGTGTAATGCGATCATAAAATAAATTGCCCTCACATGTGCCTGATATGGGTTTTTGATTCACACAAGTTATGTATTTATTACAGGCCCTAGGATCATTAATTTTTGTATTATTCGCTATTAAAGTACACAACAGCTCGGGATTAAATCCGTTTGCTGCTCTTACAGTTTGGCATCCGCAAATGAAAAGGAATGGTACCAAAAGCAGGCACTTTGTATAGATTGAAGTTACAATAGCTAAAATGAAAAATAGTCGATAGATTGTTGCATTAGAAGGAAAATTCGAAATTACAATTTTTTGTTGAGTTTCTAAATTCGAAATTCTCTGTAAAATGTTAAAAGGATGACGAAACTATGTTCGAATATTCGGAGAAAAGTCAACATTTTAATGAAATTCTTTATGTAGAATATTATTTGTATGTTTTTATTAGCTTTTCCGGTATGTGTTATGGACGTTAGACAGAATTTTTTTTTATTGTCTTTTAAGGGATTTTTATTTTCGAATTGCGAATAAGAGCCCTTCTCATGAGATATTTGTTTGTGAAACATAAAATTTTTATTAATAGGTAGGTTAAATTTAATTCCAAGTACTTTTCGTAATTTTGAAAAGAAATTTTTGAACAATTTTTTTGATTTTGATTTTCGAACATAGAACACGTTTTTGTAATATTTTTCTTAATTTTTTTTGGGTAAATTTTGCTTGGTTAGTAAATTAAATTTGTACTTTGAGTATTTTTAATATTCTCGAAATTATGTTCGAATTTTCGAACATAAAAAAAATAAAGAATTTTTCAACAGTTTGTTTAAATTAATAAGATTTGGTTTTTGAACATCTTTTAAATCGCGTTTGTGTAGTACTTTTCTTTATATTTTATACACATTTTTTAACAACTGCAAAATTATATTCGAATTTTCGAATAATCAAGGCTTTATTAAATTCTAAGAAATTCTCTTTAAGAGATTTAGTTTTCTATGTTTCCGAACATTTGCGTTGGATAGAAGTCATAAGTCCACGATTTTTTCATGTTACTTGAGAGATTTTGAATGTTTTTTTTTTTTAAATATTTTTCTTTAAGTTTTATTTAATTCTGTTTGGTTAGGAAATTAAATTTAATTTCAAGTAGCTTTAACAGAAAAAGTTAATTTTTTTTATATTAGAAAATTTTGCTTGAAGCAGTAACTTTTGGGGATTTTAAGACTTTATTTTTTATAAAGTCTTGTATCAAAATTGTCTGTTAAGACATTAAATACCGAAGAAATACGCAAGGTTTCCTCTAGAGGCATTCTTGATAATTATTTTATAAAAAATCACAAGTTAAATGATAAGATAGAATTTGATTTTTATTTTGTTTATAATTTAAATTTTAATTGCGTTTTTTTTTTAAACTTAGCAGCGCTTACACATATCTTTTGTTTATTTTTTTTTTAATATATTAAATTTTAAGGATATTTTCTTTGTTTTTGAAATTTCGACGTCAATTTCTTTAATATTCGAATTGAAAATTGAACTTGATTTCTTTGTTTCTATTAAAACACGACTAACTGCCTTTTCGAATTTAAACGGCTTTAAATAAAAAATCAAAATTTTCATAAATTTCTATTGGAAATCCATAATCAAATAAAATTTTACCCCTCTCATGGCCATTTAAAAAAAAAAAATAATAATAATAATAAATAAAAAAACTGGTAAAATCTCTTCTTTTTGATAAAAACAAAATCTAAATTAACGCAACTAAACACCTCACAATTATAATGAATTGTATTTTAGGCTATTCTGTAATTAAATTTAAAAAACAACAACAACAAAAAATAAAACAAATGATTAGTTAGTATTTTTTTTTTTTTAGTACAAAAGATACTATAGTCGGCATTGGACGTGCATTGCTGGATGCGTTACTATGAAAAAAATATTTCAAAAATGCCGACTATTATGGCGATTTTTTTTTAATCTTTTTTAGTACCTGTACGCGGTGAATGGCCCCTGTTCATGCAGAACATTGTATTGGAACTAGGACACTTGATAATGGGAGAGAGTAAAAAGGAACGAATTTTTTCGATAATGCATTGTGCATTCATTTGACCAAATCGACCACGAGTCCTTTATTTTCCGAGAGCATAAATCGTACTAAGACTGTGCTCTAATGTATCAATAGAGTGGGATACAAAGATGAGAAGCATGAGAGTAGTGTTTTGAAAACTGACCCATACATGAGAGTTGTATTCTACTTTCGAAAGGATAAGTGTGAACACTGCCTGTTCGTTCTGAATAGACACATTTCTTCCATCACCATCATACCCTAATATCTTCAGATTTACTTCAGGTGTAAATATAGGTACTTTTTTCTTTGTGTACCTATAAAAAGTCTCAAAAAATTAATTTTAAATTTTATATTCATTACAAAATATGTTATAGTGCATAAACGATTCGTTTTGAACCTTTTGTTTGTAATTGTGATAGAAAGAAATAATATTTCTTTTTTTAAAGTACTATTTAGTTTATATGATACTGGTACTAAAAACAACAACACACATTTTAGTATTTATTTTTTTTTTTTATCAATTTTGAATTATGTTTTTATTTTTTAATTTTTTTTCTTTATATTTACAGCCATAATTTGTTACCAAAAGTCGATAAGCTTTTTAAGCATAAAAAACTCGCCCTCATTTCTTAGCACTTTCATCGAGCAGCCCAGTATGTGTAATTTATAATTATGACAGTTATTGCTTTAATAATGTGACGTACAGTGTGGGAACACATAATCACATTTATTTTTAATGGTTATTCTATATCCCATCCAACTGATTTAATAATTTATTTTTAATAATTTTATAATTCAAATTCAATTTTGTTTTTTAGAGCAATTTGAAGAGTCTCTTTTCGTAGATAATAATGGAGGGTGTACATGAATTTGTAGCTGGTGGTTTAAGTGTTTTACGTTCTCCAGATAAGTTTCCTTTTTATTAGTCAACATAAGTAAACAACAACAACCATAACATGAAATAAATTTATTTGAAAATTTTCTATAATCGATAAGAGGTTCAAAGTTTTAGACAATTTCTGTCAATTTGTTTATGAAATAAAATTTATTTTTAAACAAAAAAAAAAAAAAAAAAAAAACAAAAAAAAACAAAAAAATTCACAATCAAAATGCCATTCAAATCTAGGCATGTAGTTCTTCATTGAATGTTTACCAACCGGGTTATACGTTTAGTGGTTTCAAAATTGCCAATCTAACAATGCTGACAACTATGAAAATATCTTTCATCTAACCGTTCATTTATTTAATGAAAGTCTTGTCGTTTAGAAGCAAACTGAATTAACCGGATTGATTTCTCTACTAATCTTACTTACTTATAACCCTTCAGTCACACCAGCCATATTGTATGTATCAATTGCATTCATAGAACCTACAGTTGACTGCGAACAACTGATTTTTGGGAAACCTTTCACGGCAAGTTTATTTACTCTTGAACCTTGGCCTCGCATCTAATAAGCCGGCAAACTGCTTACTAGACTACGGTGACTCTTCTACTGATATTCTCATCAAATATTAGTCCCGTTGAAGCATACGCTTCCATCCAGAATATGTAGTAGCTGCACCTTACCACTTACAATCGAAAAAAATGTCTGTAATACGAATATCTATTCGATAATGGTAAGTCCGCTAGGTCTGTAGCCAAACTGATAAAATCTAATCAGTGACTTGTCTAGTGACTTTGGTCGTTCATCTAATACTCCCATAAAAATCTTATATGTGATAGGGAGAAGGCATCACCTAAGCGCTCTACCAGCTGTTTAACACCGATCTTAAACAACTCGGCGGATAGGCCATCAGGATCAGCGGGCTAATTCCTTAGCGTTAAAGCAATGGAAATTATCACCAAGATACCCCAAAAGTCGATCGACTGCTACAACCTATCTGGAAGTGGTCGTTGAGAATATTATTTTAGAACAATTCTTAAAGGATTGTTCTGCTTGTTTGGGTCCTTTTTATCCCCTTTCGGTGCTACTTTTTTCCTTTTTATAAATATAACGTTTTAACGCAAAATTTTTTAAGATAATGGTTATTTTTTAAAATTGTAACAGAAATCTTAATGCAATTTTGTCTGTTTAATGCGTCTTTCTTTTGCCCTCTTTTTTGGTGCTTTTTATAAATTAGGAAATAAAATATAAATACAAAATAATTATTTGAAATGAAAAGGAAAAATTCTTCAATAAATTTTGTACATTTTTTGGGTGTGATATAAAAAGTACAGTATTATTTCGTCCCTTATAATTAAAATAGTACCTGAAATTAGTACAAATTAGTACGAAAAGTACCAAAAATAAAAATGTGTGACCACACACAGTAATGTTTCGTGGAAAGAAAGGGGCATCAATCAAATCGATACTGTCAGATAATATATGAATCCATCCATTATAATGGCAGGGCACTCAATTTAGTTTCTAAAAACTTTTTAATATAAAAACCCCACTAATTGGATCTGATGATTATAGTTTTTGATTTAATTCGCAACCGAGAAGTGGCAAACTTTTGAACGGAAAATAAAAAAAAACAAAATTTATAAAATGTGGGGTGAGTGTAAAGGAAATGACTTTAGAGAAGTACTTTTAAGCAACTAAAATAATGAGGACGAAAAATAAAAAGAAAAATTTTAAAAAGTGGAAGTGATCTATAATCACATTTTAGCAAGCTGAATTTGATTCAACTTTTCTTTAAAACAAGGAAATAAAGGATTTTTCCAAGTGTGGTCTGTTGACTTATCCTCTTCCAAGCTCTTGGTTGCCATTTGACAACGCCGCCTTTTCTGTAGACTTCTCATGCCATAAACTCTAAATTGGTCGTAATGTGATGCTTGTGTTACAGTCTTGTTCACATTTCGCATACCCTTCAGTTCACATTCTTCAATAGCTAGCAAAAACCATCGAAACGACGTTGGTAGAACTAGATCACAGCTAAGACTTATTAAGCCTAACGTGAGTTGATTACTGGTACCGTAAAGTGAAATCGCTAACGCTATGTGTAGACGATAGAACTGCTCTTCTCTATTCTTTTAAGGGTAGATTGAAAATTCTGAAAAAAATTTATTTGAGTTTCTAAACTCTGTCTCGTGAGTTGATATTCAGACTTTCCTCAGATTTGTAATGGAATTGAGCTGGCTTAGAGGTGTACTTTAATTATTGCTTTAAGTTTTCCTTATGCACTTTTCTTTTACGCTGTCTAACCCGATTAAGACCGACAAGACCTCCTGACGTTTTATATTTCCCACTATTGCTGTACACGTCTCCTATAACTTACTTACATTAAGGACTCGTTTGGCTCTTGCAAATTAATATTATTTATCATTCTTTTCTTTTGTTAGCAAATTCTTTATTGGCCAGCGTTGTCATTGTGCTCTTGGCATCATATGCAGCAGCTGACTACAATGCGGCAGAATATTGTCAACTTGTACCGGTCGGCACAAAATTACCCAGTTTAACTTCATGCCAAACGTACTATATTTGCCAGAATAACGGGCAAGTGAGTGCTGCTAACTGCATTGGTACCAATATTTTTGACAAAGACTATCAAGAGTGTGTACCCGCCTCTGTGGGCAACTGTGCCTCTGGAAATCCATGTGCACATAAAAATAAAATATGGGTATCAGATAGTAATACTTGCGGTGTATGGCATTACTGTGTCAACGGTTCTGTTATAGGCAGCGGCATGTGCCCCAACAATGAAGTTTTCAATGATGCCTCTCAGATGTGTCAATACGGTCAATGTAGTAACACTGTAATGACAGACCACGGTTTACCTCTAGTCGATAATGTGTGTTCGATCATGCAAAATGAGAAATTCTTTGGCGACTTTAATAATTGTCATGCATGGCACAGATGCAACGGCATGATCCTGCAGAGTGGTATTTGCGAATATGGTACCACCTACGACAGTAGCCAACGTACGTGTGTCTATAGCAATGGCAATACTTGTGCTGGACCTGTTTCGGTTACATGCAATGCTGCTAATAATGGTAAATTAACGGCTGACAACAACATCTGTTCCGTGTATTATCAATGCGTTAGCCAAAACAACCAATGGTCGTGGCAAAGAAATGAATGCCCCTATGGTGACTACTATGATGTGAATCTGAAAGATTGTCAAAGTCGTCAGGCCGCTACACCCATAGCCACATGTGATCGTTGTGAATATGCCACTACCACTTGGGTGAATGCTGTTGATTCTAATTGTACCGAGTATTTGACGTGCAATAATGGTCGTGAGATTGCGATCGGTTATTGTAGTCATCAGAACAGTTATTTCAATGAAGAGAAACAAATGTGTGTTGAAGGTGGTAACTTGTCAAACTATAGAACATATAATGGTGCTTGCGCCCTGCCACAATCAACTCCACCCAGCACTTCTGGTAACGGAACTACCCCTAGCGGTAGTGGAAGTTCAACAAGTGGAAGTGTCACCACAACCACAGGAAGTGTTAGTACAACCACAGAAAGTGGCAGCTCAGCAACTGGAAGTGGCAGTTCAGCAACAGGAAGCGGCAGCACAACCACAAAAAGTGGCACCATAGCAACTGGAAGCGGTAGTACAGCAACTGAAAGTGGCGTCACAGCTACAACAACTAGCAGTGGTAGTACCACGAAAACAAAACTTTAATTGCAATGTTTTGACAGCTGAAAACAAAAACAAAGCTGCTTAAGTCTTCACCTGAAGCGAATTAATTACAAAAAAAAAATTTCAAAACAATAAAAAAAAATATCTTCAATGCATACTTAAATCCATGTTTTCTTACTCTGGTAAGCTTGGTTTACAGACAGGCTATACCCAATCGACAACTCTTTATGATTCACCGATTAGTCTACTTTAACCGGTAGAGGGATTTGACAGCATTCGTTCTCATAATATTGGAAAGGTTACTGATTAACCTGATATGGTGCAATCACATTCCTGCTCTTGCCAGTAACACTCAATACACGTATCACTGAGACTTGACTGAGGTCGTTGTTTGAGATTGTAGGGAAATACACACTGGCAGCAATCATTGACGCTTAGGGAGTCCACAACAATGTCCATTCGGACGCTGTTGCAAGTGATCTCGACAATTGTAGTAAAACCTTTTCGAAATTCGTTATGGAACTGTTGAAGATACGGACCATTACTACCGCCAATGGCAAGCGGAACTAGAGTTCTCTGGCAACGATGTAGTTTTAAGGTATATGGTTATGCGGATTATGCTGACATTAATCTACTGACCTATCGGGAGAATCAATTGTTGAAGTCAAGAAATTTGCAGGTTCTTGTGTACAGAGGTATAAGGTTTATCTCAAGATTTTGAGGCTCCTGCCCTCACACGTTGCTTGTGTGCTTTTTTTTCCGAAATAGATTAGAGTTGTATAATTAAAAACAAATTAATACCGTCAGATTAAGTACAACAGAACGTAATAGTATAATTTGAAAGTTTTTTTTATTTTCAAATACCCTGCCAGTATTTATCTATAATTTAGCGGAAGCATATCGAAGTCAGTTTATCAACGTTTTTCTGGTGAGCTGTCAAAATTTATAATGAAAAAAGAGAAAAAAATATTTTTTTACGATTCGTAGAAAAATTATAAGGAAATTTCATTTTATTATGGACTTATTTTGACAAAACTAATCAATTTAAATTAGTTTATGAAGTCAACAAAAAATATTGTTTTCCTTTCATTCAATGGATCATAAAAATGACATAGGAATAATGGGTGTTGAGGCCATCCTCTTAGGTCATATCTAAACACCGAAAAAAGTACTGAACCTGTACCAGAGTAATACATAAGGAGCCGATGATTTCTTAGGGAACATAGGGACATTATCAGGTTTTGTATTACTGATGAACGGGCCACAAATTATACAGAATTCAAAATCTCTGACATGTTAAAGGGTATAGAAGTTCGTCATCAAAGATATTTATAGCCATCAAAGTTATTTATAGTTATTCGAAGTTATCGAAATATTTCTATTGAAAATTGTAAAGTTATCGAAAGTCTTCTATTGAAAATTGTATGTTTTTTTTTATTAGAATATTCTGCAGAGATAGCAGAGTTATCGAAAAAAAAAGTTGTTGAAAATTTTCTATAGAAAAAAATTCCATAGAATTTGAAAAGTTATCGAGAATTTTATTATAGAAAAAATACTCATTTTTCACCAGAGTTCAGTTTTTTAACATTACTTAATATTTTATGATAAGAATAAATTTCTATCTGTTCGATACCATTCCACAGAAAAATATACAGATTTACACCTTGACGGCATTCAAAAGACAGCAGATATCTGAGTAAAAGACGACACATTCCTTATCCTTTGAAACTTTCTTAATAATATGCAGATGTATTAGAGTCTACTGCCAGACTGTCTACATATATGGGATATTCTAATATTACTCCCAATATTGTTGCCTAGATGGGCTTTACGATTCTGATCAGTATATGAATATTATATTTCCTGTCTTGTACTTGATAAGCCCTTCTAGTAAGTTCATAAGCTCTTTCATATTCAACGATGTATCTGTGTACCGCAACGCAGACTAGTTACATGATATAGAGATAGCTGGATATGAGTCCAGAATGCTTAATAATTGTTAAATTGAACAAACTGAAAATCAAATAACATTTGAACTTACCTTTCAAGCTATAACCATCATAGAAATAAGCTGCCGGATTTAAACTGTAACCGCCAAAGAGATCATAACCATAACGAGCTTGAAAAGAAAGAAATTGAAAATTAATTTTTATGAAATTATGGTCGCTAGCACTTACGAGTGCATAAACTTAAAAATGCTTAACAATCAAATAAAAGCATAAAAATCGTTTTAGTTTTACGGGTGTGTCAGACCAAAAGAGTTGCCAAAAATAAATATAAATCCCCTTATAGTTTTCAGATAATTTTTATAGAATCTCGTAGTTTTATTGAATCGTAAAATATATCATTCACAAAAAAAAATTAATGACTGAGTCATGTGTGTATCGATAAGAGTGTACAAAAGCCACTCGATGTCACTCACAAGAAGTCTTTGCTGTAGAAATTTGAATGATTTTCTTGACGGCTTTCTAGTTAAGGAATCAAAGTTAATGTAAAGTACAGCAAACGATAACAATCTTTATGGGGGTACCAACCAAATGGAAAAACAACTCAAATATTGAGTAGTTTGTTAAATGATTAGCGAAATTAGGCAAGTAAACGCAGGCATATATATTCAGTAACATAATCGCTAAAGTCAGTCAGTTGTGCCGATAATCTCAATCGTAACAAGTTAATTAGGAAAACAAAATTTCACAAAATTTGCTTTTTAATTAAATTTTAAAAAATCATTTAAAAGTAAAACAAATTTAATACAAATTTCACCATGATCTGTAAGTATATTCTAAAAGAAAACATCCCGACAAAAATTTTTTTTCAACAAAAATAATGTATCCGAACCTGCATTTCCCTTACAGTTCAAATCCTTTTCGCCTGCATAGCCTTCACGGTCTTCTCTGTCTCCTATGCCGAATACAATGTGGCTTTGCATTGCCAACTCGTGCCCATAGGCACAAAGTTTCCCAGCTTAGTTGCCTGTGACAAATTTTACATCTGCCTCGCGGACGGCCAATACGCCGAGGCCAACTGTGGCCCCAATCAAATCTTCGATAAGGATGCCCAATATTGTCTGCCCGCACTTAAGAACAATTGTTATGCCAAAGTTCAGAATCCTTGTGAGAATCAACACAACGTATGGGTAGCCGATGAGAAAGCTTGTAGCAATTGGTACTATTGCAGAAATGGCAACATCCAGGGCAGCGGTAGCTGTGACAATGGACAAATTTTCGATTACAAGCAACAGAAATGTGTTAATGGCCTATGCTTAAATGATGGCCATCTGAATAATTTCTGTGACATTATGCCAGAGAATGAATTTTTTGCTGATTTGGAAGACTGTACTGCATGGCGCAAGTGCAATGGCCGTAAGGTTAAAAGTGGCAATTGCGGTAAAGGCATGGTAAGTTGAATCGTTCAATACTATCAACCAAAAAACATATATATTTAGAGGTTCCTAATTATATAGAAACTTATTTGGGGAAAGTTTTTCCAAACAATATGGGAGCACCCATATTTCGCTTTAGTCAAACGACTAATATAACTTTAACAATATTTTTTGGACTGTATCGCTTCGGTAATTCATGCTAAGACTACTGTATAAAGATCTAAAAAGCGTAGCGAAACCTTAAAGAACTAAAGTTTTCAAATAGTGAAACAAATTTACGTAGTTCTGGGAATAAGGAAGTCAAATTTTTTCTATAACTTTAATAAAATATATTCAAAAGTTTATACACTATGGAAATACGATCCCTAAATTAGAAAAAATATGACGGTATTGTCTTATAATGAAGTCCTAAGAGTAGAGAAAGATGCATAGTTTGTTGTATTAAATTAGCAAAAAATAATCAAAAGTTCTTACCCTATGGAAATACCCATAATTTCTTAGAATCATATTGCTTATAATGGAGTCATTAGAATAGGGAAACGTTCTCAGGTTTTTCTGTATTGTTGCAATAAAAAATATTGAGAAAGTCATACAAATGAAGGTGTAAACAGTTTTTACAATCATTTCGCCGAAAAATAATATTCCCGGGTTGTCATATGGGAAACCTGTGTTTTAAAAATCCAAATGAGTATGTAAATACCCATACCCATAAAGTCCTTAAAGAATGAAAATATGCTCAATTTTTCTCTAACAAGTGAATTAAAAATATTCTGGCGACAATAAAGTACGGCAATACCCATAGTTTTATTCTATCTGAGATCAGAAAACTATGCTGAAGTTGTCTAGGGGTTTGTAGGAGTCCAAATGCCACGCATTTTCCATTACACTTGTCATAAAACATAAAATATGCAGTGGTTAGTGAAAACTATTTTAAATATTTATAAAAAAAAAGTGCGTAAAACGTTGAAATACCCATGCCACAGAACAATGTTCATGATTTATCACGCAATAAATTTATTTTTAAATCGTTTTTAAGTATGGAAATACCAATACTATGCAAAATATGTAGCGGTTGTCATATAACCAACCAATTTTAAAAGAAATTCGACCAAAATATTCACAGGTGTTCATATAATGAACTCTGAAAAAATATTTTTAGTATGGAAACACTCATAATTTATCTTTATATCTTTATGAGTATTTTAATAAAACAAAAATTATTTTACTTTGTAGATCTACGACAGTCAAAAACGTATGTGTGTCTATAGTAAAACCAACACCTGTGGAGGACCTACAGAACACTGTGATGCCAATAGTGCTAATAGAAAATTGCCGGATGAACTGAAATGTTCGAATTATTTTATGTGCACCGAAGAAGGCGACAAATGGTACTGGATCAAAATGCAATGCAGCGGTCTCGAATATTACGATACTATCACCAACAGTTGCCAGAGTCGCCAAACAGCCACACCGGCACGAACATGCGATCGCTGTCAGTATTCGAACGATCAGTGGGTTAATGCTGTGGATCCAACATGTCAAACATATCTGATGTGTAGTGATGGGGTTAAAACTGGTAGTAAATCGTGTCCGAGTGGTATATTCAATGAACAAAAACAAAGTTGCGTTTCTAATGGTAACTTGGACAGTTACAGCAAGCAAAATGGTGCCTGTGCTGCCTTAGACGACTAAGGATAAGAAGTAAAGGCTCATTATAGTATTATTCACAAGTTTAAGTTCATAAGTTCATTTATTTCATTTCATTTATTCTATTTATTTTATGTTTTATGTTCAACGCATTTTAGAATAAATTAGCTATTTAGCCAACAGATTTCAATTTAATGGTTAAAAAATAAATTTGTGTTTTCGTATTAAGGCCAAACTATTATACTAAATCAGCTAATTCATAATAACATTAATAAGTTTGTACTAAAAATAAATCCTCAGGTGATTAATTTCAGATTCAGCCAGCTGAATTGTATTTATTTTAAATTTTAAGAATTATAATTGGAATTTTATTTAGATTGTGTCTTAAAATCACAATTCAGCAAGCTAAATATGATTAAATTTTTATTTAAAATCGGAAAAAGAGGTCCTTTTCCTAGTATAAATGTAGAAGAAGCGCATTCAGCTAGCTGAATTGTATTAATTTTACATTTTAAGCATTATAATTAAGAACATATTTTAATTATGGCATTAAATCAGAATTCAGCTAGCTGAATGCGATTTATTTTATGTCTTTAGGAAGACTTATTTACTTATTTCTGAAATAAGCCCTTTAATGATTAATTCAGCAAACTGAACTCCAAAGATCTTTCCTTAACTATCCCCTAAACAAAACCAGTAAACTCTAGAATTAAGAAAAAATGACTGAGCACGACATTGGGTAACAAAGTTGAGTGAGAGCATTTCTTTTTAAAGAGAGTATTAGAATATAGGATAGAAGCCAGGTTATTCAACAGCAATGTGAAATATTCGGAACCCATTTAGACATTATGTAGGTGGAAATGGCTTTTCATTCAAGATAGTTGGAGGGACACACTGTTTTCTGCTGTCCCCTAGTCCCGGAAATATTCGGAGTTTTTTGTAGGTTTAATGGTGCTGAATTCAATTTGAATAGTATGGAATATAACATCAGAGCATTCGGCTCGTATGAGCATGAACTGAGAAGTGTAAATAGGATCAACCTTTGCTGCATTCCAGATCGTACTGGAATTCTCGGCAATGAGCAAGCTGTTGAGCGGAGAACAAAATGTGAAGAGGAGCATAAATTCTTCTCTGGTCAATAGAAAGAGGTTTGAATTATGTAACAGACTATTCACAACTCATACATTTCAAAATGAAACCCCTGAATACGTATCAAGTGTTGGGTACATACAGATACCGAGCAGCATCCTAAAGTTCGCCAAGGCAACAGATTTGTGATATCCTATACGGGACAGTACAATAAATCACAGTAAGTATTTAAACACCTCTATACAATATCAATAAGGCTATAATGTTACAGTTCCGCTTGATGTGCTTATAGCTGATAAGCGTTCAACAGCATGGCCCGATATTTTCTAACAGTTTTTAATTAAAAATTGTAGAGTCGTTGACCATAATGTGTTTTGTATTAAGGGGATTTTTTGTATTGATAGAGGTGAGTAAACAAATATTTCTTTTTTTTCATTTTCATTTAACTTTTCTAGCACATCTAAGGCTCGTTATCAAAATGTGATTTTACTGCCACTATTCTGACAACCCGGATCAAAACAGAAATTCTAAAAAATACAGTCAGACGTTGATTAAGACCCTTTTAAGAATGAGAAAAAATTTACGGTGAAAAGCAAAACAAACAAAAAAAACCGAATCTTTAATTTATAATGGCGTATGGCTTGGCCTGTCTGAAAGGGAAAGTTTGCAGATTAATTAAGCAAATCTATCTAATCTATACACAGAATAGACAATTCCTAATAATTTAATTATTTTTTTTTAATTTATCAATTTATTAAAAAAAGGAAAAATAAAATTAAAAAAAAAATTTCAACTGTGTTAACTATAGATACGAACAGTTAGGCAGATAGACCGACGGTCCGATATTGAGTATATAAAGCTGTGAGCATATTTGGCAAAAGGCAGTCATTGTTACGATACCAGCCTACGAGTAACAACTAAGTTAACCGAAAACAACCTAAAAAAACCCTAATACAACCTAAAAATGTTAAGTAAGTGAAGCAAATAAATAAAAAAAAATTAAAAAAGAAAAATCAATATTTTTTTTTTCATATTTTAGCGAAAATCCTGTTGGCCAGTGTGGCCATTGTACTACTGTTCTCCAGTGTACAGGCTAAGTACAGCCCACAAGAGTACTGTTCCTTAGTACCTGTGGGTACGAAATTACCCGATTTAGGTGATTGCCATCAATACTATACATGCGTATCCCCAAATGAGGTGAATGCTGCCAAATGTCCCAACAATCAGGTGTTTAACAAGGATAGCCAAAGCTGCATAACAACACCCAATGGTAGTTGTGACGAAATCTGTGAAAATCAACATGAAAAATGGGTACCCGATCCCATTGTCTGTGGCAAATGGTACTATTGTAAAAATGGAAACAATGTGGGCTATGGCCACTGTAAAGACGGTCAATACTTGGATTACGATAAACAGACGTGCAGAAACGGTCAATGTTCCGGCGGCGTAAGTAACATTTGCTTAATCATGCAGAGCGGACAATTCTTTGGTGATTTTAACGATTGCAAAACCTGGCACAAGTGCGATGGATTACAAATTCAAAGTGGCACATGTCCAGACACGGTAAGTTGAAGGAATTATAAATAATCAATCAAACGTTAAAAAAAAATAAATATGGAAGGAAAATGGTTGCTATATGGTGAAACTTGTTTTGATCGATCACGATAACTTGGTCAACAAACAAGGTCTCAACATTATCAAATTCCTCATAAATACTAATACAGATTGCCTAATCACCTCGTTTAAAATCAAATTTCAAATTTCTTAATCTCAAAATTCAATGTGAAGATCTCAGTCAGATGATTTGCAGATCACTTCATTTAAAACCCAATTTTCCAAAATTCAATTGAATCGATCACTCTGTTAAAAAAAGAAATCACACAATCAATTTGTGAATAACAAACATATGCACAACATTTCTTTATCACCTTGTCAAAAATCAGATTTTCATTTCTGCAATCAAAAATTCAATATGAAGATCACTCTAGATCATTTGATCATTTCGTCAGAAATCAAATTTTCAATTTCTCCACCTAAAATTCAACTTGAAGATCACTCTGTCAAAAACTGAATTATTTAATAATCAGTTTAACCGGCCACCTTGTAAAATAAAAATCAGCTTTACCCCCAACCGTCGTTTCGATCACCAATATACCGATATTTTCGAAAGAATCTGCAAAAAAAAAAATATATCGATACAAATAATAATAATATATAATAATAATAATAATAATAATAATAATAATAATAATAATAATAATAAATATATATTACAACTCCAACAGCACTATCTCCGGTAATATTTATATATTTTTTAAAAAATATTTTTCTTTTTTTTTTACAGATTTATAATAGTGAAAAGCGACAATGCGTTCAAAGTAACGGTAATACCTGTGGTAGACCAACGGAAAAATGTCCCAAGGAAGGTGCTAAAAGCCCCGATCCTGAAGTCTGTTCGAAATACTTTGAGTGTTCGGGAGAAAATAGTAATTGGATGAAACAATCATGCCCCAAGGGCCAATTTTATGATGTGACTTTGAAAACATGCAAATCTCGTCAGGAGGCCACACCGGTATCGACTTGTGATCGTTGTGAATATTCAACATCTGCGTGGGTCAATGCTGTTGATCCATTATGCAGAAAATACCTCTTCTGTAGTAAAGGCGTTAAAATTGATGAAGCGAAGTGTACGAAAGGATTTTTCGATGAGCAGCTGCAAAGATGTTCAGCTGGAAGCGAAGAAGCAAAAAAAGAATATAGTTCAAAAAATGGTGCTTGTGCTGCTCCACCAAGTCCACAACCACCAGGCTCAGAAACCCCTGGAACAGGTTCGGAAACGCCAGGAACTGGATTCTGAAACTCCTGGAACAGGTTCAGAAACTCCTGGTACTGGCTCGGAAACGCCTGGTACTGGCTCGGAAACGCCTGGAACTGGTTCGGAAACTCCTGGTACTGGTTCGGAAACTCCTGGAACTGGTTCGGAAACGCCTGGAACTGGTTCGGAAACTCCTGGAACCAGGTTCAGAAACTCCTGGTACTGGCTCGGAAACGCCTGGTACTGGCTCGGAAACGCCTGGAACTGGTTCGGAAACCCCTGGAACAGGTTCGGAAACTCCTGGTACTGGTTCGGAAACTCCTGGAACAGGTTCGG
>QOCX01000428.1:112072-169893 GCA_005959815.1 Sarcophaga bullata | reverse complement strand
AATACTCATATTTAGCTAAAAAAAAAAGTAAAACTCATAATAATTATGATTATAAACATAACTGCTGCAACAAATAATACAATTTAAATTTAAAAAATTTAATATGAAAATAATTTTAGTTAAAAAAAAACAAAACAAAAGAAAACCATGTTAAGCAAAAACCATATGCAATAGTTAATAAAGCTTTAAACAAAATATAATTTTAATTAAAACTAAAAAACATGTGCAATAAACAATTACAATATTTATGAACAAATTTTATAAAAATTATAAAACGGGGCATAAAAATAATTTTTAATTATTTCTGTAAAAATAAAAAAACAAAAAAAATAAATTATTTTTTCTTAATTTTAATTTTTTAATTTTAATTACAATGTTATTGAAATTTTTTTGTTAATATTTTAAGTTTTAAGTTTAAAATTTCTTTTTCTTTTTTAATAATTAAGCAATATTATTAAGTTTGTTATTTACTATAATTATTATTATAAAACAATTAAAAAAAAATTAAATAAAAATCAAATGCTGTACAATGAGCAATAATGAAAATAAAAATACAAAAACTTTAAAAAATTATTTCATAAAACAAAAAAAAAACAAAAAAAAAAAGGAAAACAAATTAAAACTAAAATAATAAAGAATTCTTTACTTTAATCTCAACAACAAAATTGATTCATAAAAAATTCCAAACTTACTGGTCATTTGTTTGGGGAAAATTGATTCAATTTTGTTTCAGGTTCGAGATTAAAATTAAAAAAAAAAACAAAAAATATAAAAAAATATTGTTTTTTTTATTTATTTCAACTTTAGAATTTTAAAGAGCGGCCCCAAGAAGGTATTCACAGAAGAGAATAAGGTATAACCATCTATGGGTTATGAAAACTACAAATACCAGCCCTGATTACAGATTTTAACTAGACCACAACGAAAACCTTCAGAGAAATGCATAACAAAACTATCAAGCACCACTGGTAAGGCAGATACCTTCTCTTCATTGAAGTGAGACCACAGTGATGAGAAAACCTACAGTCCTTGTCACTTTCGCAGCTATATTGCTTCATATTGAACTTGTTTTAACTCTATGCTTTGCCTTGCTGGTCTTCCAGTCTAAGATATTTTGGGGAGCAGGGGTCTTTAGAGTCAGCAGTGCCTGATCAAAAAACCGGTCTCAGATCCATTTGACTTGAGAAAACTTTCCGCCATTCTCCATCTTAATTTTCTCTAATAATGCTTTCAAACATTTTCTCCATTCTATAGTGGCATGGAAGACGCACTCGCTGTAATTGGCAGCAATTCTCATATGACCTGGAATCCAGCAGAGTTCTGTTTTAGTCCAACTACTTAGCTCATTCAGCTTGCCCTGATAGATGTATGTTCACACGATTTAAGGATGGAAGTAAGAGTATCTATATTGCACGGAGCCCGTATAAGGGTTATCTTTGAAGGATCCAAGATTTCTCTGAGAAATCCTCGAGATTTATGGATAAGCGCGGATGTTCATTAAGAACTGATTCGCTACCTGGCTGCCCGAGTAGAGCAAAGGTTAAAAAAAATCCCACTACCCAGCATTGCATTGCTTTGGAATTGGTCTTGACCTCCACTCGGAAAATACTGTACTGATCAGGCGGTCTCTAAGAAAGTTTAATATCAGAACCCTTACTATATATAAAAAACACAGGCCACAACGTCACCGTGGCAAATATGCAGTGCATAATACTCACAAGATTTTCATGCAAGCTTTATGCTTATCATTATGAGCCTTCCAGCTAATTATCTGTCATTGTTTTGTGATTTATAATTTTTATTATGTCATTAATTTCATTTATTTTGCTTACAAACGATTACTTTTTAATTTAATTCAAATAACGCCCACTTTACATACCAAAGTTTTAATAACTATGCGGCGTGCCTTTAAGTATGCCACACAAATGGTCAGCTTAATGAGGTACTTACACTGTGTCTGTTTCTGCCTTAGTGTAGCTTATTCTATTCGCTTTTTTCTAATATATTTTAACATTCAGCAAATATTTATATTGTGTTGTATATTTAACGTTTTTTTTTCTTACAGCCTGAAGTTATGTTATGATTTATAACGCATTAAACGAATATAAATGAATTTCCCTAGTTTTTTAAAGTGAGGCATGAAGTAAACTGCCATGCAATTTATTATTTTCAATCATAAACAAAAAATTGTATTAAATTAAATTTCAATAAAAAAGTTATGGCGAAAAAAATGAAGAATTAAAATCGATAGCATACATTTAGGGGGTAAACAAACAAACAAACAAACGAACGTAATGAAACACTTATTTTTTTTTAAAACATGAATGGGAATATATCAACAATAAACCTTCAAATTTGTTATCAAACATACGCTTCTATTAGATCCCTTTTGTTAGCAAAATTTAAAGCATATTTTAAGGAAATTTTAAAAATATATTTTCTTTGTCTTTGGACATTTTTATTGATATTTTTCTTTACAAAACAAATATTTTGTAACAGAATTTTGATTAATAATTTATATTCTTATTTCATTTCGTTGTTTTTTTTTTTCCAATAATTTTTACTGCTGTATAGCTGCTTTGAAGTTCAGTGGCATGTAAACCCTGATATAAATGCGGCGGCATAAAATTCACGCATTGAGTTGTTTTAATGTGTGTTTTAAAAGGATAAAAAGGATTGTGGAATATTTTGTATTCCTATCGACGAATTAATCATGTCTTTTGCTTTCATACATAAAAATAAACAGAAGAGCAAATATAATGCATTAATAATCTTGATATAAGCCATTGAAGCGAATCCCCTTAGAAGGATTTTTTTATTTTCCCTCGTCAGCAAAAACAAAAAAAAAAATAATAAGATCGGGTGGAAGGATATATTGATGTTCGTTTTTTAATTCTTTCATATTTTCTTTAACGTACATATGTATGTCTGTTGTAGTCATAGTAATTATTTGTCTAAAAACCTTAACTGGTGCATAGTTGTGGGAGCCTTTAAAAAAATTATGAGAACTATTATGATTGCCCAATGGCGTCTGTATTATAAAGAAGTAAAGCAAAATTTGATTAAAAAGTTTTATACACATTTTCATAGCATACTTTTAGGCAATCAAAAATAATTTATTATCCAGAGATTTGTTTAAAGTTGTGATTTAGATTTGTTTTTGTAGCATTCGGCTTTTATTTATAATATATCATGATATTGTCATGATATTGTAGCTCATATAAGCATCAGTAAGTACAATTGCCTAAAATTTTGAAGCATATCTTCAGGCTTATTAAAGAGAAAGTATTCTCCAGTTTAGTTTCTGAAAGATAACGAGCCCATACAACAGCAAAATTGATGTAAGGAATGAGAAAAAGATTCAGAAAACTCTTTGGAATTCCAAAGAATGCCATACCTGACACAATATTTGAAAGGTCTTGATACTACAACAGAGTAAAATTGTTTTTTAACCTAAGGAACCGAATGTATCCTAGCTTAAGTGTTCCGTGGATAGCACGAGTAGACTTTTAGACTTTTGTAAGTGCTTCGCAATCAGCCAATGAAGTATGTGTATAGCATTTTTGAAAATTTCGTACTCTCTTGAGAGATACAGGTTTAACAGACAGTTAACGACAAAAGTGGCGCTACAAAAAATGTAGTCTTTGAGTCTTTGGTTTTTTAATTCGAATTTATTGGTTGGTTGCACTGTAGTCTAAGCGCTCAAGGCTCCTGTAGTCCAGAAGGGCTGTGTTCAATATCGTTGCAATGGCAACGGGTAAAGTGATTGTTACAGTGCTTTCAGGGTTGTAGGCTATAAGAACAGCTTACCACAGTGTGCGATGAATGTGTCCTACCGAAACCGTTTGCTCCTAAGCTGAAAAATAGCGATACGCTATCGTTGCATACGTCAAAGGTATTAAAAGGTTTAATTACAACCAATTTTCCAAAAAGTCAATTTTTTAGTCAACATTTTTTGGATATTTTCACACATAAAATTTTAACTATTGCATACTTTTAGGAGTTCTAACTTTTATCAAAACAATTTAATGCTAACATTTATAGAACTCTCTACCAAACGAAGTTACTTTAAATTTAAAATTCATTTGTAGTTATACACAATACAGTAATTTTGTTTAAATTAAATGTCAGTACAGGTTGCATACTTTAAGGAAACCATAATGAAAAAGGAATACAATTTGTAATGCTTAAACAAATAAAATGTACATTTGAATAACAAAAGTAAACAAAAGTAATTTAAAAACAAAAGTTCTGGATTAAATCATATGTTTAAAATCCAAAAAGTATGCTAATCCTTTTTGTTTTACTGATAAAAAAAAACAATAAAATTCTCAATTTAAATATTAAATTTAAAAACGGAAACAAATAACAAACTCTGGCATTAAAAAAAATGCAAATAAATAATGTAAATCAAAGCATACTTGCGGGCTTTCCCATATGAGTAATGTACTTGAAAATCAAAAACGGAATCAGCACGATAATAAACAATAACAATAATCAATCGTTTTTAAATTAATAACTCAACAACAACAATAATAATACGCATGTATGGTATATGTTTACCAATAAATATGGAAATGTTTCCGGCCATTAAATTTGGAGGGGAATTTGTTTCATGATAGCATACTTATGGGCTGTTATATTGTGAAGTGAAACCTATTTAAGGGGATTATTTAAAAATTGAGTTCATTTTACAAAAAAATATGTGAAATGTGTGCAGGTCAGTGGTCTTTAAAAATTTGAAGCCAGTTTTTAAAGGAAGTTTTTAATGAACTTATAGAAAATGGTCCTATTTTTCAAATGAGCCTATTCGGAGTCTGGTTGGGAAAGAACTCCTAACAAAACTATTTGTGGCGACCATTGATTGCCAATAATAGCCCGATGATACAGTTTTTATGACAAAAGGAAAATGTAAAGAGGCTGTCTGTGACACCATTCAAAGTGATCTGGAGATTGTAATATACAGACACTAAGATAGTATGGACTAGTTAGGCAAAACAGGGTTTCCTTCTGCAGGGCTTCAAAATTTTCGGCAATGATCAAGCAGATGAGTTTGGAAAGAAAGGTGCTTCCATGACGTTGATGAGCAAGAGCGGCGGATGTTTGGTAAGGTAGTTTAACGAAAAGCAAGATAAACGGAGGCTAAAACTAAATGAATTTGAGGCAATCAAAACTTCTATTGGGAAATTACAATAAGGGGATATCTGAGTCATGCATAACTCTATCCACGAATTACCTGACGTTGTTTAAAACCCAGCGAACTATAGACTCAAAACACACTTGTTCACTGTCTGTCCTGAGCGCAAAACCTTCCCGGTCAACAACGGTCCGCTACCTAAACTACTTTAGTTTATGCAATATTTTAAATTGAATTAATTAAATTTTTGTTTCATTCTGGCAACAATTGCCAATTATTTATTATCATATCATATTCATTTCTTCATGGTTTTATTTTATTGGAAAGAATGAAATTACATTAGTTTGCAACGTTTGAATTTAATAAATTTGTGTTTGTATTGGTTTTTATTAGCAGATGCCATCTTTTCGCATTAATAACGCCTAAAAGTATACCACAAAATATAGTTTTTTTTATGGCAGCCAATGAAGAGGCAATTTTTTATAACTTTTATTGTTTTTTTTTTTTCTTAACAGGTTTATGTGGCTGTCCTATTAAAATTTTAATTTATAATTAAAAACCTTTGATAACGGATTAAAAACAAATATTCGTGTTTCATGTTTCCCAATTAATGGACAATATTCTGTAGTTGCAAGGAAAAAAAATAATTTAATTTGGTTTCAATAAACAGAGAAAGAACGAAATTGAATTCTAATTAAAAATGTATTTGACAAAAAACAAAAAAAAAAAGTTTAGCTACACGTGTTCTTATATAGGAGAGTTTAAACGAATGTTGCCAATTAAAAAGTTAAGCAACATTGTTGCTACAGTTAAATGTGAAGCAAAACTGTTATAATAACTACTTTAGATAATCATTACTTTCAAAAAAGATGCCTTTCAGCATAGAATACACTTTCTTCAGAAGTTATCGGAGCAAATATAATACCAATCAGTACGTAGTGCTTAACTAGTTAGCTTTAGCCAGTACAAGATTGAAATAAATTCGGAAAAAATGCCAACACTAATATACCCCTACTCACCAAATTGATCATTACAATCCTTTAGTAAGTATTGCAGCCTAGCTGCTTATTTGCTGTACCTACGATTAAAAGCGAACTCCGAACGACAGATTTTAATAACTTTAAATGGAAATTTTATTTTACTCTCAGAGTTTTTGTCAGAAGACTGCTGCTGAGTGGAGGTTATATTTCGAGATGTCTGAGCTAGGGTTCGAAATAAGCCAACAGATTATGTACTAGACTACGGAGATTTCTATATGCTCTTTTAAATAATACCACCAACAGCGTGGAAAACTTATAGTACCAGTTATAACATACTAAGGAGACTTTTCTGTGGCTGTAAGCAACCACATCACGCGTGTGAAGCAAGCATATGGACGTTCAGAAATCACTATTATTATTACATAAAAACCACTGTATGGCTGGGGGAAAAGGAGCACCACCGAACGCGACTTTAATGCTACGAAGGGTATTTGTAGAGAGAATTCTAAGAATATTCTGGTGTAATACAATTCAAAGGCAGAAGTATGTTAAGGACTCTGTTTAATCGTATAAAAATTAAGTGGAGACTTGGACGTCGAATATGGAAAGAGATTGGATATATGCTGCAAAAGTCTTATAACGATATGGTCTGATCTGTAATAGAATGCAAAGCCCCGTTCATACATAAAGGAAACAGGTAGAGTAAGCCGCCCTCATATTTGAAAGAGACAGTTCGACAAGGAAATAAAGAATTGACAGGGAAAATCTGTAGGCAAATTAAGAATATTTCAGTGGAAGTCATTTTCCGAGATTCCACACTTCTTAGAGCAACGAAATGTTCGTAAGAGAGGGGCTTACAATTTAAAGTCAGAAGAAATTAAATTTAATCGACTATCCAAGCTTATAATATGCATGGGAAGTGATTCATTTAGCACAATAAAAGCTCTAATCATGCTGCAAATAGGAAATAACATCACAAGCCCTTTGGAGAGAGGAGTGTAGCATA
Organism: Sarcophaga bullata; assembly: GCA_005959815.1. Lineage (NCBI taxonomy): Eukaryota > Metazoa > Arthropoda > Insecta > Diptera > Sarcophagidae > Sarcophaga > Sarcophaga bullata. Next base: position 162,770 of record QOCX01000428.1, on the reverse strand, counting down.
AAAGTGAGTATGCCATGTTATCTTTACATTGACGTATTTCAACCCGAGGGTGCTGGTTACAAATGTCAGCAATCAAACCCTGTGTAATGGAGACGTTTGTTTCTGTTTCATACATATCTACTCATAGTGACTGTGTGGATGTCAGCGTAAAGGGTTTCTTCGTAATATCTGAACTACCAAGCGGTTGACTAATACAAACACAATGTACTGCAGGTCATTACTAACTTCTTGACTTTTTTCTACTACCTCTGGTGTTCTAAATACAATATCATCTTGGAATTGTTTGTCTTTGAAAAATCTTATAATTCTTTTAAGGATAAAAGAGTATAGAACACTGTCTTATCCTTTACTTAAAGACAGAACTATTTTTAGTCGAGTCAACAACCATGACTATTTATTGCTTTCTATTGATTATTCTACTTAAGCATTGTTTGTTAGCAGTTATAACGTTTAAAATGTGTTGCCATAATGACTTGACTTCAAATTCAATTTATAAAATCCTGTTTTATCCTTCTACTTAGTCTAGACGACAACCATGTTTGTTCCAATTGACGTAGTTGGTAGAGGCATTTTTAGTTTAAGAAGAATACGACATTAAGGCTTCCAGTTGGATAAAAGAAATGAGGAAACTTACAACACTAATGAGATTAATTAAATCACTAAGTGTTCTGGTATTCTTGTCGATTGTTTGCTTGACTATTAGCTTCGGGGGTTCGATTCCCCCTAGAATAAATATTCAATTCCACACATAAGATCTGAAGACGATCAAATAAATATGTTGAATTGGTTACCAAACATAAGGAACTTTCCCAAATATTTAAAGCCATAAATATAGCCTGTAGTTTTAAAAAGAAGAAGAGTTACTTTTTATTATTTCCCGAACCGTTTTCTGTAATTAAAGTGAGTCCCTATTAAATTATGAAAATTATGAGGCGTTAACAAGAGGATGTCATGACAGAATTCTGACATTTTATGCAATTTTATGAGATTGTGTGCCAATAAAAACAGACTGACTTGCTTTAATTGAAATTGAGAAAGAAAAAAAATCCTCCCTTGTATCTCAAATAGCAACGCACACACACACACGCGTGAACTCTCATAAGGATATGACAAGTCTATCAATATTTTCACACACAATCACAGTGGGTTGGCGCTTCAATGTTTTTGATGCCAATCAATAACTTATCTTTCCATTTTAATAAGGCTTTCCTTAAAATGAGAAAATTTATGTAAAAGGATATTTTTTGTTTTTGTTTTTATAAAGGCTTTAATAACTCTTTGTTTCACAGGCTATTTGCGAATTGAATTGTTTTGTTTTTGTATTTGAAAGGCTTACTCTCTCCTGGCAATATCTTAAATTACTGGATTATTTTCGTTTCTTTCCATTTCTTTAAAGATCAAAATAAATGAACATAAATTTTATGATTTTCCATTCAACTGAACGTTGCAAAAAAAGATAGCAAATCTTAAATGATCTTAAATGTCATTGAAATAAAATATCCTTTAACAGGATTTTTTATCCTCAATCATAAATAAAATTTGTTTGCAGCAATTGCTGGCTGACTTAGAAATCTTTGGCAATTTTTTTTATGTTAATTTAAGTCTTCTGCAAAAATATGTTTTCAAGGATATCGATGATTTAAAATAACAATTTGTTATCGATGATCAAAACGAATTTGCAATTATGATTAGGCATAAAATTCATTCCGCACAATATAGATTTGGGGTGCAGATGTGAGTACATGTTCATTTTGTACTACTAAACATAAAAAATTAAGAACAACTTCTTATTTCGCACAAGTGCAGAAGTGAGTACATGTTTATTTGTTTACTTCTAAGCATAAAAAGCTATAGAAAAATTAATTTCGCCCTCATTTCACACAATATACATCGAGGTGCAGAAGTGAGTACATGTTTATTTATTGCGTCCAAGCATAACAAAGCGTGGAGTGCAGAATTGAACACATGGTTTTAATGTACTTCTAAGCATTTCGTAAAATATACATTGGGGATTCAGGAGTGTGAACATGTCTATTATGTAGTCCTTAGCATAAAAAGTTGTAGATAAAATCGTTTTACACTTATTTCGCATAATATCCCTTATGGCGCAGAAGTGAATACATGTTCATAAAAAGGTGTACAAAACTTTTTCGCACTCATTTCACACAATATACATTGGGGTGTAGAAGTGAGTACATGTTTATTATCCCTATTTTTGGATTTCAGAAGTAAAGTTAATTAGTTTCGTTCGAGATGTTAGAACAGGGATTTGAAAAACGAGCTCGATACTAGACTGCGGCAACTTCACGTTATAATCGTCAATTTAATGCCAACAAAACCCAGTTATCATGTACTCACAACGTTTGAACAGCTTTTTCAAAGCAACTTTTAATAAAATTCCGCCTTTTTAACATCTATAGACGGAAGAGTCACATTTTCTAGATGCAATGGTTCTGTATGAGACAATTCAAATGAAGGGTATTCCACAACTGAGAGTCTTAACAAGACAACGGTTTGGGAACCACTATTTGGATAACCGTGTAATGCCTTTGTAAATTGCTTTCAAAGCGCAGATGATTTCAATTTAAAAATTTTAATTCAAATCCTTTAAAAACCTTTGAAGACAACCCCATTCAAATGCATCTTTTTGCTCTAGTTTTTCACAACAGGATAACCAAAAAAATTGCTGTTCTTTTGCAATTATCCTGTCCATTGTTTCAAGCATTTCCAAGTGCTCTTAAAACGCCATGGGTGGTTGGGTTGCCATGCGACTGCTTAGAAAAACTATCAGAAAATACAAAAACTCTTAAGGAAGCAACGAAAACTCAAGTCAAGGTGTGAAAAACAGGCTAAACAATGACCAACAACAGGATTAATATCCTGTGTAGAGAGTATTTAAAATAGATTTTATGAAGACAGGCAAAAAATAGCAAAATTTTTATGTGATTTTCTTGTCAATCAACAGAAAAAAAGAGGACGACATGGCTTTGATGTCATTGTTGTGTCTTGTTTATGATTGACTTGTTTGGGATTGTTAATCTCAAGGGGATTTTATTTCAAAAGAAATAAGTTTTGCTAACAATATTTGTTTTTGATTTTATTGTCAATTTTTATGAGCAAGCCACACTCTATTATTATTGCACGTATGTAAACATAGCCACAGGATTGTCATTATCAGCGGTAAGGATGAGAGTTACTCTCTTTGCTTCCTAATTGTGAACTAGACTAAGCGGCCAAATATTGTACTGCTGTGTAGAAATACTGCCGTATAAGGACCAGAAGATCCATTGACCTACTCTACTGCCCTCAATCTCTGTAGGATATCCCTATAGTGCCTTCTCTAACTTCCGTAAGACAAGATAAATTTTAAGACAATCTACTCAGCTTCTGCTGAAAAATTCTCAACAGTACACACACTTTTTTTTGGACCATTTTCTAGAATTGAAGAGAGTGAGAAAGCGATTAAGGGCTGCACGATTTGCTAGCACAGTAGGATGATTATGTTCACCGTAAAATAGTACTCAGTCTACTTTGTGGACTTCGCAATGAACTTTGGAAGCGCTGTTCTGGCGTTAAACAATTCATGATAACTTACATGAACGCAGATGTCAACGCAGTTTGAGATTCTCAGCTGTCAAATTATAGTTATCGATAGTTATCAAGCAGCAGAGCATCAGAGAGAAAGCTTCACTTACTCTACCTTACAACCAAGCTTCTCACACTACTTATGTTGTGGGTGTTAATTTTATCCATAAGTGACGGGACAAATACGAGCGATAAATTTTTTGAAAACTTTTCATTGTAATTTTATTTATTCTCGGAGTTCTTGCCATGAGATTGCTGAGAGGAAGTCGTGAAGAGAAATACTTTTTTCCTATTCTGTCGTATTGAAGGGTGGTTTCTTTTAAATATTTTTAAATCCCATAATTAAGCTCTTATCACCTTAAAACATCGAACTACTGCAATTATAGACCTTCATTCGCTAAATGCGTCGCTATTAACTTTTCAAAATGTTATTTCTAAGTTGTCGGAGAGAGAGAGTGAGAGAAAGAAAAGAAATGTTTGAAAGAATGTTTCCAGCCAATATTTATTGCCTTTTAAATGTGGTTAGGATTGTTAGCCAAGCATAACAAAATAATGACAATCGTCTTAGTGGTTGCAATGACAATTTTTTTTAGTGTGTTTTATTACTTTAAACTTCCTTTTTTCTTTAATGATTTTTTTATAGCCTTAAAGGAAAGGGGAAGAAAAGGATCTTAAAAGGAAGCAGAAGAGAAAAATTTATAATAATTGTGGTAATTTGTTAGGAAATTGAGGGTGTCACTAAAGCAAGTTAATGTTTCAAGAAAGATTTTGATTAATGATCGCTGTGGTCAAATGAAAACATTAAAGTGGAAGGAAAATTGGTTAAGAAGTGTGGGAAAGTTATGTGGAGAGTAAAATGGAAGGTTCAATACGTAGTTTTACGACCAAGAGGAAGATGTCTCTAGGAAGCAGATATTGAAATCTTTAGTTCAAGAAATTAAGGGTTTGAGGGTTATGGGTTCAATTCCCATCAAATTCTCTAGTTTCAATGTTTGTCTTGAAAAATCATCATTGAAAGCCTGTTGCTGTAGAAGCCAATCAGCATATTCAAGTCCTTGTGAATGGTTTGTCGGTTGAACTGTGGCATGAATTAGACTTTATGTGGATGGACTTATAAATCCAAAAGTAATAGACATCACAATATGCTGCAAAACAGACTCAATTGCTAAGGATACCATGGAATTAGGAAATTTGGATTATCCGTCACACTTTTTGGCAGTGTGCACATTGGAATGCTTTTTTTCATTATCCTGTGAATTTTTTTTTAAAGAAAATTCTTCAAATAACTCTCACTTTTATTACAAAAAATGTGTCAAAAAACATAAGAAATCTTCTTCTAAATGCATGAGATTTTTCTTCATTTTATGCATGAATTCCTTTGTGATGGAAAGTATCCTGGAAAATACATCATCAAAACAGAAAAAAAAGAAAACAAAAATGATAAGGGATTTACTAAACGTAACAGAATGTTTGGGGGTTGTACAACAAAGATATTCACTCATAAAAAAAAATTGAATTACAGTGTTAGAGACTGCTTTTAAGGATTAAAATCACCCAAAATTTTATTTCATTTATCTGCTGAGTTTGCTATCCTTTTGCAAATATTTTTTGTCTACAACATTCTGTTTCTCTCTGCCTCTCTTTCTCTCTCTCTCTCTCTCTCTTTCTCTCTCTCTCTCTATCTATCTCTCTTTTAGTTTTAGTGCTAATTATTTAATGTTATTAAGGGATTAGTTAACAACTATTTAATGGAAGTTTCATTATCCTTTGGTGGATTATTTTCCACTTCAAAGCACCATTAACCATAAAGTTTTTGCAAAAATATATTTTCCGGATGTGTTTTAATTAAGGATATATATTAAAGGTTAAAAGGTCAGGGAAAATATGCGAGAGCAATATCGTGTTTGTTGATTAGCAGAGCCATCTGATAAAAAAGTTACAACGCTATTTAAAGCCAATGTACATTATTTACATGATGTAAATAATCTTTAAAAACAGCCTATTATCAAAATATTGCTTTAAATTATACAGATTTCAACAAACTTTAACGAAAAACAGATTGCTTTAATTCTTTACATCATGTAAACAATAGGTAAACAATAGGTAAACAACAAGTAAACAATAGGTAAACAATAGGTAAAATATGTAAACAATAAGTAAAATATATGCTTCCCCAATAAAATTTCTTTGAAGAATCGAAAATAACAAGATTTTTAATTTTTTACGCAATGTAAATAATGTAAAAAATTGTAAAAGTTGATATAAATAATTTTTTTCTAATTGTTTAAAGAGTTTTGTATGTTAAAATATGTCTTAAATCCCTACAAATATCCTTAAAAACTTTTAATTACTAAAGGCAGCACACAAGACCAAACAAAATATTTTAAAAGGAAAAAATTGCTTAGAGAAAATTCAATCGTAATGTTTTACACCCTGCTGTATTTGATCCTTATGGTACGAACTACTGTTTTTAGAATTTGACCATTTGTTTGTAAATGTCCTTAAAGATATTTTGCCAATATCCTGCCAAGCGCCGTGTGGCTTATGTAATCTTCTTTTAAGGCTCTTCTATCTCTATCGCTCTACTCTCCCTCTCTCTCTCGCTTTCTGCTGAAAAGAATTTCTTCTCTTCTTAGCAGCTGTTCTCAATTCTCTAAGGATAATGCTTTACTTTCTTTTGCCTATGCGCCAGTGGTCAAATTTGTATCAATTTTTATTATTTCAACTCAATTTTAAAAGATTTTCATGCTTATTGGCTATGCTTGATGGCATATCAATAGGCTCTTGTCTCATAATTTCTTATAAAATTTGTTTGAATTTCATGCTTAATTTGTATAAATTTTGGTGTAAATTGTTTGCTTTTCAGATCTTCATTTTTCGTTTTTTTTTGGGTTTTTTTCAGGCTGCTAATAGAACGTGCTTTATGACCGGCGTTTATGAAGGTTTTTCTGTTAGGCCAGTTCAAAGATTTGTTCTGCTACAGTTGTTTTATTGCAATTGTTTAAGAAATTTTATTGTTCTGTTGGAAAAATTGTTGGAGAATACGCAAAGTCTATTGGCATGTGTCTTCCAATAGGAGAGTGGACTGTGAGAATGGCAATATTGCAATAACTGGCGATGCAATTTAAAAGCCTGTCCAGCAAAGCCTAACATTATTGCTTGAATTTTAGAACTGTTAAAGAAGTTCCGCCTCAATGTAAAAAGTTCAGGGAATACCAAGTTTAAATGATGCTAGAGGAACACGTATGTCCTGTAAAGCACCGAATATTCTGAGCTCTGAGACAACAGTTTCTTATCTTCTGGAACCCGTAAAAGATTGATGTTGACGTCGTTAGGATGGCGTTCAGAAGGGACTTAATTGCAACGTTGAAGTCGCCGTAGTCAAGGAAGAAGTGTAGAGGACTACTAGAGGAGAGTATGTGGTTCAAATCCCAGCTCAGACATCTCAAATAACTCCAATGAATTTGTTTCGGATTCAAGATGATTCCCTTTAAGGTTGTGTATTAATTGTGGTATTGCAATTGGCCTAAGTGGGACCTTGGCCTTCAAGGAAGGTCCTTGAAAATAATTTCTTTTATGAATTTTTTATTTTCAATTTTATTTGTAAATATTGCATACAAATATCAATTTAAATGACATGTTTACATGCATGTAAATAATGTAATTGCATTATTATCAGACAAATAAAATGAGGGAAAAAAGGATCAATTACAATTACAAACGAAACTTGTGACACATTTTGACAATTTTTTTTACTCTTTCGCCTTCTCTCTCTTTCTCTTTATCTCTCTAAAATAGTATCAATAACAGTAAAACAAATAGTACAGCATGCATTACAGCAACTAGACAGGATAATTGCTTTTAAAACGCAAGGACATTATGTCACATGTGTGTTTACACGCGTTGCCATTAAAAAAGGATGCACCCACAATGTGAAAGGACTTTAGATATACTATTGACTACAGGGAACATGAGTGTAATTATTAAATTAAAACACGAACTAATTTTCAAAAAAATAAAGTTTGACCCATAAATAAAGGGAGGGGGAGAGCGAGAGTGAGAGGGAAGGATTACAAATAGTCTGGCCTGTGCAAAGGGAGAGTTTGAAATATTGTGTTTCCTTCACCATATGTTGTTTGAATTGTTATTATTGATACAGAGAAAATTTTATTCGAATTTTTATTAATTTTATCTGAAATGTTTTATTGAATTTAAACGTTATTTTTATTGTTTTTCTTTCGATAACAATTTGTCAATTGGTTTCAAAAGTAAAAGTGGTGGAAATCCACCAAAAATCCTGCATTTTTTTAGGGTAATTTCAATCCAAAAAAAAAATATGTTACTGCATCTAATGAAATCATTAAATTGAGATCCTTGTAACAAGGATACGCTTATTTCCTCTTGTATTGCCTTTAATTGGCAACTAATCATCAACCATCAACCATCTGAATAATTTAGTTATTAAAACTACATTAAGAGAATACATAAGCAAAACTTTAATAAGGAGTGGGCACGAACAAATTTGGGAAATACCAATAGGCTGTTAGCCTTTACTGTGATTGAAAGAAATAATTAGCGGCCGCCAGATTATTTTTATTAATCATCGGTCTCAGTATACGCGAGTAAATTTTCATTTCAAAAAATTAGGTTAGGTTAGGTTAAGTTAGGTTAAGAAGATAGTTGAAATATCTTCATAAAAGTTAATCAAAGCTATCAACAGGCACTAGAACATAATAAGCAATATGGAAAGGGAAAAGATAAAAACGCCAGCCAAATCTAATACCAGATGTGATACACTGAAGATAACCCATCAAAGCTATTGAAGAAACCTGTGCGAACGATCTTAAACCTTTGCCTTTTGCATGTCACGTCAGAAACACAGAATGTGTGTAGCACTCGCTCGTTGCACTACAAAGAGAATTCGTTCTTTGGCAGCAATGCTCTACTTATGGGAACGTTTACCTGCAGAAGCTTCTCCTGTAAACAGATTCAAATCTAATAACCATTAAAACCGCTTCCTATTCCCTCTCTCCCATTTAACATTTTCCTAACTTCAAAACAATGCACTGCATTAGTAGGGGACATCCCCTGAGTCTTGGTTTTATAAAAAAAACCAGACCCTAGCTCTCCGCCATTTCTGCTAATCCTTATGCACAAGGCATGATTTCTCGCCAATAAACGGAGGACCACCCCTCGGTTTTAGCACAACATTTCATTCTAAAATGATCCAATGTAGGTGAGAGAATCCTGGAAATTGTCTTCGTCTGATCATCTTATATATATCACACCGAATAAGTATCCCAGGTGAAGTCAAATAGGCCAGTTGAATTGGGGTATCCCTCGAACATTGTACAAGGACAGCGTACCAGTAATCTGCTTTTCTGTGTAATTTTAATAAGAACAGAACTTCGTTGAATTGCATAGCCAATAGTACCGATAGAATTGACATTTCCTCACATGTTTAGAGACAGAGGGGCAGACTATTTTTGACTTTATTAGTGAGTCCTCAGAGGTGGAGGTTCTTAGGCTCTTGATTCCTTTATTACAAGGATTATTAAATATTTACAAGGATGACAACATAAACATTAAACCCTTCTATGAGACATCAACAAGGTTTACCAGAACTAATCAAAATGGAATGACAAAAACATTACGAATGACAACAAAAAACATGACATGATATGACAAAAAAAAAATAAGAAAAAAAAGCCAGCCTGGGAAGAAAGCATCATCTGATTGATACCGGCTGACATAATTTCATCAAAACAAAGAAACAATAACAAATATTTCTTGAGAGAAGTAAAGAAGAAGGAAGAGTTAAGGCATGTGAGTTAGCAAACAAAAAACAACCTTTACGAACTAATTTTACTTTTTTTATAATTAAAAAAAGCGAAGAAAAAATCGTTAAACACAGCGTTGGGTTAACTTCATAGGCCTTTTGCTTCAGGGTGGTTGCAAACAAATTTGTCTGACACTGTCAAAATATTTTTTTCTTCTGTTTTCAATTTAACCGCCTTACATTTGATTTACATGATGACTTAAATATGTAAATTTAACTTAGAAAAGGATATCCTTTCAAGGATTAAACATAAAAAATCAAAATAATGAGAATCACAATGTTTTCACATTCTCAACATGTGCTTCGTAAACCCCTCATAAATCAGGTAAAATAGAGTAAAAAATGAACAATGGGCAAAATCGGACCTAGTGGGCTCTATAGCTAGTCGCAGATGACTTGTATTTTTTTGGTCGATGACTTGCACTTATGATGTTGATGACTTCCACGTTCTTGATTGATGACCTGAATTTTTTTGGTGGATGACTTGCATGTTTTGGTCTATGACTTGTATTTTTGGTTAATGAATTGTATTTGTCGGTCGATAACTTGCATTTTTGGTCGATAACTTGCATTTTTTTGATGGAAGACTCGTTGCAACTAACACTAAGAACTGTTAGTGAAACTGGTTTGAAGACCACCAAATAACATGCATAGAAATATCTGGGATCGCCAAGCCAACAAATAGATTAGGGAGATGATGTGAAATAAAAATTCTTTTCTGGGGTAAATCATGTTCGAATTTGTTTGTTAAGTTTGCTAATAAAATAAATAACTTTACTCCTCTCAATCTTAAAGTTTTCGTTAAAATGTTGTTCTACAAGTGTTACTGACCCGTAGGATTTAGTTTCCTTGCTGGCAGCTGTTTGAATAAAAAAAAATTAGGAGTGAGAAAATAATTTCTATTCAAATACTTCAATTATTTGAAGCAAATATTAATACAGATAAGCAGAGAGAGAACATTTAACTCCTGGATATGTAAACAAGAGATAAAGACGTTAACTTGCTGCACCATATTAATACGGTTTTATTATCAAAAGGACTTAAAGACTAAAGGAAAGCATTGCTTTGGGTGTTAAAACACCCTAAGCGGCATTTGCTTTGGTTTCTAAATGAAAAGGAATTAAAAATTGAAATAAGAATTCCATTACATTTTTAATAACATACGTCTGACATCTGTCAATATTTATAACAAAACATGAAAATTATGAGAATTTTTCAAAAGAAATGAGATTAGAAGGGAAGACAGAGGAGGAAGACATTTTCACACTTTCTTAAGGCTTAAGAAGGAAACATTTTTTTCAAAATTATGAAAATCAATTAACAGAACAATTGTTGTTGTGAAAAATTACACAAAAAACAAAATTATTTTGAGCATTACATGTGTAAAAAAAATTATTGCCACACGGCTTAAAAGGCTTAAGTGACAATTGCAGGACAAACAAACATATGCCTGCTGTGGTCACCCAACCCTTTTTGAGAGAAGAAAGGGGTTCGTAAATATAATTGCCCAGCTTATCTCGTTATCCGTTAACGGGATACAACATGCCAGTTATGAAAGAGCAAATGTCTAAACACTAGGCTTTTTTCTTGTCTTGTCATCGTCATCATCATCATCACATCATGACATTTCAATAAAAACATTGACAATGGAAGTGACATGTCAAAATATTTGTTCAACTTCTTAAAAACTAAAGAAAAACTTACAAAATGTTTAACTTAAGACAGTTAAAGAGAAACTTTATATTCTTTACACCAAAACAATTGACATAGGTAAACAAAGGTTAACAACAGGACACGTTTTGCTTTTATCGGTCAGCACAACTGTCTGAGTTAACACAAACAATGTAAGTTCACAGGACATCCAAAGACAGGCCATCAAGATGTTTCCTCTTTAAATGGAAACTTAGTGACAGCTTAAGTGTTCTACATCAGCAAACAAATAAAAAAATAACAGTTACAGCGAATCACAGAGGGATCTGGAACATCTGGTCGAATGAACGCTTGATTGCTGTGAGTTCCGGTCTCCACTATACGCGCAAGTGTAGAGTACCGGCCTATAATCTTGAATGAGAACGATATTAAGCTCAGTATCAGAGGATTTTCTTCATTTATATTAAGATTCTGTATCTTCTATCCTGCCTAGCATTCCTGACATGATGTCGAACAAAAAACCTTTGGATTCTGGTAAGGAAATAGCGGTGAACATTAAAATTTGCTGAACATACCTAAGATCATGTGGAGCAGAGGTGCTTTAAGTAAAATATACTTTATATCGCTGCTTATATATGCATTGGTTTCAAACCGCGAAAGCTTGATACGCCTGGTAGAAGGAAAGGTGTCAGTTTTTTCAAAATCAGATCCGAAAAACAAGAGTATATGGGCTTGAGAGTATTCTCGAGGCAGCTTGGACTAAGCACGAGTCGAAGGCTTTCAAAGCATTGCAGTATTTAAGGTAGAAACCACTTTAATAAAACACTTAGAGGATGACCCCTATACATGCAATACATGGTGTTGGGAATACGGAAAAGAGAGTTTAGAGGAGAAAGGAAAGAGGGGGTAGTGTGCGACATTTTTTAATGGCCTTTTCATGGTAGCTCAAATTGGCTACCGTTTCTACACTTTTTCTTAATATCAGTAGGAGCAGTTAGTTCATAGTAGAAGCCTTGAAATCATCTATCCCGGGACTAAATTACCCTTGACTCGTCTCTTAATGGGATGCCTGGACTGCTTAATATTCGAATCATCTCATGATAAAAGAAATACGGAGGAATATAGGGGAGTACAAGCCCACTCCTGGAAACAAAATTGCCTTCGACTATAGCTTATCTCTTAATAAGATGCTTGAACTGGTTAATATTCAAATCATTGCCTGGTACAAGAAATACAGATAAATTTAGGGGCGTAAGAGCCCGCTCCTAGGGACGGAATTGCTCTCGACTATAGCTCGTCTTTTAATGAGAAAATGCTGGAAACGAAATTGCTATCGACTGTAGTTCGTCTCTTAATCAGATGCTTGAACTGCTTAATATTCGAACCATCTCATGGTAAAAGAAATACAGAGAAAATGTAGGGGCGTACGGAACCGCTCCTGGGAACAAAATTTCTCTCTACTGTAGCTCGTCTCTTAATGAGATGTTTGAACTGCTTAATATTCGAATCATCTCATGGTAAAAGAAATACAGAGGAGCATACTGAGGGGCATATGAGCTCGTCAGTAGGGCATCACCTTACGGTTTACCACAGCAGGCTGAAATTAGCAGATGGATAGCTGAGAGTAATTGGCGGATAGCCAGGTAATTATGGGATTATCTTGACAGAAAGCAGACGAAATCTTTGATGAGGACAAAATGAGGCATGGGACCCTACTTGCGTCTGTGATTATCGGAAATTATCTTTCCCTATGAGATAACGGACTGTGCTTGTAAATAAAGTAATACGACTACTGCTCAGCTGGTGAAATGAGGGGAAAGGGAAAAGTTGAGGACATCCTGTAATGCCACTGTCTAGCTGTGGATAGTAGAGTTCCACGGTAAGTGTGATGTATTCTATTGATAATCTGTAGGATTTCTTAGACTTAAAACTGGAGATCCTTTTTGTCTTTTGGGTAAGATATTCGGGTTGTTTGTACACACAGTACTTGCGCAGATAAAAAATTTCCATTTCAAATATTTTTTTTCCGTAATTTTTAATATCCTTGGTGGATATCCTTCTTCAATTCAAGAATATTGTAAGTCCTACCAATAATTAAAGCAATTTGAAATTACAAAAAAAAAAAAAAACAAATAAAAAGGAGGAAAACATCTTAAGGACACAAAAGGATTTGTGCTCTTAATTGCCACAGAATGCTAAATTCTGATGTCAGCTATAAATTAAGGAAAACTGAAGAAAATTCCAGGATAATTGCTAAGGATTTATGAGAGGCAAGCAGAAATTTAATGTTTGCAAAAAAAAAAGTGATCAAGAACATGGAATGCAATTGCAATCGTCTTTATTAAAGTTGTAAATATGTGTTTTCCCCCGCTTGCTTTATGTAAGACATTGGAAAATCTCTTTACGGTAAGGCCTAAACGTGGTTGTATCCTTTTTTTTTTTTTTTTTTTGGAAAATGTTCTACATTAAATGCTCTCATTATGATCGCTATTGTTTAACTGTCCATATTGATTTACGTTCGAAAACAGCCTGAATATTACGGTGATGGTAAGTGTGAAGTTTTATTTCCTGTTTTCCTTTTCTTATGTTATTGTTGTTGTTTCTTAAAATCATTTGATAGTTTATGGTTTATTTTCGTCCTTTGATTGTTGCAATAACAATAACAATCTGCCATATTGACAGTTTTCTTATTTGCTTTATTCTAGTTGCTAAATTACGATCATAAACATGGTTATTGTTTAAAGAAATTCTTTCTTTTTGGCAAGGTCCTGCGTCCTTGAATTATTTTTTAAATTCTAAAGGAATTTACAAAAGAACTTCCAACTGTTAAAATATGTTTTAAATTTAGAAAATATTAGCTTCCGGTAAGTAAACTAGAAGATTTTTTCGGAAATAACTATTTGGTAGCAATAGTGGCGGGATGTGAAGATCATGAATATTGGCCAAAGTTAGGAAGAGAACTACGCGCATATATTCTGGTAGAGAAGAATACTTCCTGATGCTTACTTAACTTCTCACACCGCCCATGTTGTGTAGGTTTATTTTATCCATGAATGAGAGAACTTCGATTCTAAACGACAAATTTCTAAAGGAAACTTTTCATTACAATTTGATTTGATGTTAGAAATTTTGCCAGAAGAAGGGGAAGCCGCCTAAAGAAATATTTTTGTTTGCTAAAGCTAAGGTCATGAGCTCTTGTCTCGTAAGTCAACACACTACCTGCTACTAGACTACAGCGACTTACTGCCTTTCCAATGAATAAGCTGGTCCGGTTTCTTGAAGCGATAAATTTGTGATTCACAGTGTAAAAGGAGGTTTAGAGTTTGATATCACCCTCTACGAATATGATAGTGAGGATGAGAGCTTCGGAGACTATTGCTAGGATAATGAAAGATAAGCTTGACACAAGATTCAAGGAGCATCGTGACAAAACAAGTGTTTGACAGTTACCTCTCTAACAGGCCTTTGGGGAAAACCAGTCTACGATCCTTTGTAATGCTTAGCAACAAGAGTGAGTAATAAAACTCCCTTAAAAGGGGGTATGTTTATGGATCGATGGCAAATAGCATGACGGAAGCTGTGACGTTCGCTTACAGATTGAAATATTCGCAACTCAAGAAGCAGACAGGCTTTAAGCGAGCATTTGTTAGGAGCATAATTAGTGCATTTCTGAAGGAAACACTCGAGTGCTTATGAAGTACTCATCGGGAAATTATGCTGAAGGTTGCCATGGCAACAGGACTGGGCGATACAATGAAGGAATACTTTTAAATTGGCTTTCTTTTTATATGCTTTTCTATTTAATTTGGGATAAATTAATGACTTCTATTTCTCTCTTTCTCCCTCTCTCTCTCTCTGTCTCTTTAAGTTTAATTAGCCACAAACAATTTAAATAAATTGAATTTAAATTTCAAAGCACAACACAATTGATTTACGATCACATAATGATTATTTACAGTGCCATAGAACAGCCGAACTCTTGTAATATGGCAGCTAAATTAACCCATACTTACAGAGCGGTATCGGTTACGGGATATCAAAGGATTTTCAACAGCAAATTCAAATGGTGTATGCAAAACAAATAAAAAAAGAACAATTAATCATTTGAAATGCAACCCCTTTTGGTGAAGGACTTAAATCGATAAAAAAAAACAAACCAAATTAACGCTAATAAATCTCTAAACACTCGTGTACACAATCTGGCAGGATAATGCGTTACGAACGCTTTGTTAAAGGATAGGCGGTATAAATTATGAAAGAAATAAAACAAATATTTATAGAGTTTAGTAGTGAAGAGATTGAGCAGGAAAAACTTATGATTAAAAATGCAAGCAGCAAAAGAGCAGTGATTTTTATCAAAATTTAGGGTGGCCCATTTAAAAGTTTAAATTTGAAATTGCTTGCGAAAAATAAAATTGTTTTTGTTGTAAAGTACAATTGTTCCGATTATCAAACGTTTGACGCAATAAATTGATTGTGGCATCAGATATGCTACAATTTTGCTTATTAATGTACCCGCCAAAAGGAAAATAAGCTTCATCCGAGAAGATGACTTACTTTTGAAAAAATCGACATTATCTAACGAAGAGAAAATGAAGTGTAAATCGTGTATTGCCTGAAATAACCCATGTTTCAAATTTAAACCATTATATGGCCCATCCTATAGGTTCAGAATGTTAACATATTGTAGGAATATGTTGGGAAACTCTTTCCTGATATCAGAGAAATATAAATTTTTTGTATTTCATATCATATTTAACCCCGTAGAATTTTCTTGCCTCATATTTCAACACTCACTTAAAAAATACTTTAAAACTTCATCATGATTTTTATCCCCTTTTTTCCAATACAAAAACCTTCAGAAAACATACAAAATTTTTACCACAAAACCAAAAGGATAACAAATTTCTTTTCATTATTGTTTTAATGCAAGGGAAACTAACAATCCTTTCAATAATGATGGCCAGATTTCCTTTCTTTCTTTGTAAAAGAAAAGAAATTTTAAAGATAAAATTGTGAACTTTTTATAAGAAATTTGGAAAAAAAATTTCCAAGGAAAAGCGTGCAAAATCTTAATTCGTTTCAATTGCAATTGAAAAAACAGGGGAACTCATAACGATTTTTTTTAATCAAAATAAAGGACTTGTTAATTGGAAAACTTTTTCAATTTTGTATGAAAATACATTCAATCGATTTGAATGTGCGTGGAGAAATTGTTTGTGCAGCTCAGAAGTAAATCTTTTGACATCTCAGATCAGCCAAAGAAAAACTTACTAACTCATAGAGAGCAAGCCACTTAAACTGCAATTTTCAAAATATTTCTCTCAGCAGCAGTATTTAAAAGAATGCAATGAAAGCACAACATGGAAACTAGGTCACACCAACCTGTTTGACTGTTGCTAATGGTTATTGTGTTAAATTATCATGCACGGATGTGGCATTCAACAACAAATCATCTTCACTTTCAACGGCAAGGGCATTATAGTTCGATGGTATAACCGACTTCTTGTAGACCTGAATTGGATATCAAAAGGACAGTGATGCCACATATATATTCTGCACAAGCAATTAGGCGGCATAACCCGTTCCTTCGACGATATTCAGCCAAATTTATACGCTAGAGTTATGTAATTTGGATATTTCGGATGTAATTCACCCAGAGAGGCCTTGGCTCAGTTTTCCCAGATGAATAAAAAATTTCATTCATACTCTCTATCCCCTCAATACATGTACAGAATTGGTCATTAACAACCCTTCTATCGGGATAAGGAACTAACTCTTCAAACCAACGTAAGTACGTTGTGTATGTTAAATTTATCCATTAAGTGTCGGCATGTAAGCAGTTCAAAGTCGACTCCGAAGGAGTCATGCTAATTTTATTTCGCTCTCAGAGTTTTTGCCTGAAAACTGCTGGAATGAAGTCGCCATATAGTTGGAGATGCCTGACCTAGGGTTTGAATCGAGGCCTCACATCTAATAAGCTAACACACTACATACTAGAGTTAATGAATCACCGTGTACAATTGATGCAGCTAAAGGCATTGCTTTTCTGAACGCAGAAAGAAGAACACTGACGACGATTCACAACGCGCGCCGTAGATGTGCTTCTTAACTGCTATAAGGGGAAACTAATTTTCTATACAATCTTTCTACACCACTTCTTGAAGTCAACGAAGCTTGTCTACCCTATTTCGTTACCACTTTGTCCTGAAGGAAAAAGAATTACAGAAACAACAGCATTCTGGCAGAATTTAAGGAAAAAATCGATGCTAATCGTATACCTAATACATCCTGACAGTATTGTAAGTATCCTCCTGCTGTCAACGAGATTGAGTAGCTCCCCCATAAAACGAGTAGACAATATCCAAATTAACAGAAGCAATAGGAACACCTATGCCATGCAACTTGGCTCCGGAACCCATATAAAAGAATTACCTTTCAATAATTCGAAATTTCTCTGAAAAATCCTCGGCTTTTAATGGACAACGATGGACGTTGATCGAATGATCGTTAGGGACTTAATTGTACAGCTTAGGAAAACACTGTAGTGATCAAAGGCAGGTTATAAGAAAGGGTTTCTGTCAGGAGCCTTAACAATCTAAGTGATACTTTAAAGTTTTTAATTTAATTATAGAATATAGGTATGTAATGTATGAATAATACTTACAAAACCGATTGATCGGTTCATTAGGGAATATATGTAATACGTAAAGGTGTAACATACCTGTAAGAAAAAAAAAAAAATAACGGCTGTTAGTATTACAATACAATACAATTTGTATAGAAAATATAAAAAAAATCTTTAAGATAAAACAACAAAAGCTTTCGAAAAGCACTATTTTTAGCTCAAATAGTCTTTTAAAAGTTCATAGAGAGAGAGAGAACTTGTTAAACAAATTCATATTCTTCTAAGTCCATATCAAACTAGCAGAGCCCGACGTTATTAAACGAATCATCATGGTGCTCTCCGTAAGCTATCGTAGAATACCATGCTTAACTGAGACAATCAGAACATTTGGGATAAGCAACATGACGTAGATTGCGAGTATCTTGCCTCCTCTGGTTAGCTTAAATTTAAACGTGTTTAGTGTATCCCTGTGCAGAACTTGGGTTGATCAACTTCTTCCCTAGTTTGGTGAAACTCGGTCAGTACAGGGTCTGAGCTATGAGTGTCCGAGTGGTACTTTGGTATTAACGCTACCACTCCAACCTACCTACTGTATCTCTAAACGCATATAAAACTTGATCCGAACTTGCCCTAAGAAATACCCTGCATTCATGGATCAGAAAGACTCAAGGTGATCTGTTTAGCATTTTCGAGCCATAAATAGCATTGTCAGGAGCCTTTAGATTGTCAGATAAAAAGCCCCGATTTGGTATACAGAATTTAAGTTTTTGCCACATTGAATCCGGTTCTAACTGCTTTCAGCCTTGCTGGCTTTAGCTCAGACTACTTCTTCAATAGAAGGTCAGATGAGAACCAATTGAGTCCAGCAAATGAAACGTTAGTTGTAGGGGAACAAAGTGCTCTTATGTTCAGAATATCTGACTGCCTGCATAGCTTGTTTATCAGTGGCACTAGCATCTGCACACCATACACGAAAGACACCTTGCACTACAGCCTAATAGAGACAGTATATGATGCCCAGGTCCCGATCCTCTTGGATATGTCCATTTTTTGTATTTTAAAATGTTCTTTGCACAAGAACATTTAACGATTAATACCGACAATAAATTAAAATACGTTCCAATAAGTATTTAGAAAAGAAATTCCAAGGGAAATTAATGGTTCAAACCGTTTTATCTAAAAACCACTTATCTAAGCAATTAATGACATTTTTTTTTTAAATACCATGCTGTGCTGTATCCTTTTTTTCTATATCCTTTGGTTTGAGGTTTTCATTCTTAAGTGTCAACACAAAGACAACAATTTGCATACATTGAGCCTATGACCACAGGAGTTAAACAAACCTCCTGTAATTAGTAAGAAACAATGAAACTGTATGTGAGTGAATGTCTAGGCATAACCCCCCCATTGTTACTAGAAACTAGAATTTTTTATCATCTTAAAGACACGCAAGTAAGGCATCATTTGGCAAGATTTTCTTCGTTTTCTTTTGCTAGGGGAGGATTTTGATGTGGTTTTTTCTTTTTTAAGAAGAAGGTTTTGAGAAAATGAATAGGATTTGAGGAAAATTTCAGGAGTTTGTCAATGTAACGTGTATGTAAAGTTTGCTATTGATAATGAAGTAATAATCTCTGAAGGGTATTAATCATTCAAAGGGTACGAGTTGACTCCTTTGACAACCTACTTTTCTTTAAGAAATTAATTTCCTTCTTAGTTCTATTTCCGTAAATTGTAGAAAAATATTTCAAATGCTCCATGATTTTTTTTGGAGTTGATAATTAAAGAGATGATGACTGAAGGGATATGATCATTAAAAGGGCTCCTTGACTGCTGCTGGTGGCTAGTTTTTTTTTTGCAACTTCCAGCTTAAAATCCTTTTTTGATTCTTATTTTGCTTTAAGAAAGTAAT
The DNA here is from genome assembly GCA_005959815.1 of Sarcophaga bullata. Lineage (NCBI taxonomy): Eukaryota > Metazoa > Arthropoda > Insecta > Diptera > Sarcophagidae > Sarcophaga > Sarcophaga bullata. The sequence continues at coordinate 143,159 of QOCX01000428.1, read as the reverse complement.
GCCTCTTTTAATTCTATTTCCGTAAATTGTAGAACAACAGTTCAAAGACTTGGCTTGGTCTTCTTCAATTTTTCACAACTGGAAGCAACAAGTGAGTGTTTTTATGATGGTTTTAAAAGAATTGAAAACTTAAAAACTTAGTTTCAAAATCCTCCCTAAATAGTACCTTAATTACTGCCTTAAAAACCACTTCCTTTCAAAAAAATTGTTATGGCAATTTCGCCTTCAAATAAAAAACAATTCCTTTATGAAAATTACTAAAAAAAATTAAACTTTTCCTTGTAACTTCTTCCTGCTTTAAGTTATAAAAAAATGTCCCTTATTTAGTCTCCTCAGCGCACACAGAGGGAAAAAAGCGCAAACGCGCAGATTTTTATCTGAAAACAACAACATTTTAATGATTTCTGGTTTCCTTTACAAAAAAAAAAAACAATTAATTTCGAAAAGCAACAACAACTACCATTAAGTGGTATATCTCTTTAAAGACAACAACAACAACAAAAAAAGGAAGAAGAAAAAAAGGACAGTGACTCTCTTTAACTCTCTGCAAAAGAAAAAAAATAACAAAAATTTTCACATGCAATCTTGTGCAACGAAATGTAGCCGAGCGGTAAATGAGATCCTTTTTCTGAAGAAGAAAAAAAGAAGAAAATCAAAATGGTCTACCAAGTCAATACTGACAAGGAAAGAAACAATTTAGAAAGGAGAACAAATATACAGATAGGCTGAGAGGAAAAAAGAAAGAGCAGAGAAATAAACAAAGACAGAAGAGAGTGTACCGAAAGAAAAACAACCACGTGTAGAATACACTGAAAAAAAATGTCGATCCTGAACAGTTTTATAAAAATTTATTCTGGAATACCAAAAGAGTACTTCTAGGCTTTTCCCATAAGGGACAAGCTGCCGTTCTCTTGCCCTTGCTGTTATATAACACCGCAGAAGAGCTATTGAAGAAGAGCTAGTTCAATATTCAGTGTAAAAGCCTATGGTTCAACACCCGACTGAGGCATCTTCAACAAAACGAAACACGAAAAAAAAAATTTCTTTCGGCGATTTTGCTAACTCTGAACAAGGCAATCTAATAGGTAATGTGTTGGCTGCTTGGACGAGAGTCCGTAGTTCAAATCACAATAAATATTTTCTCGGCTGCTTAGACGAGAGTCCGTAGTTCAAACCACAATAAATATTTCTCTCGGTGGCTTTCTCTCAGCAGTCTTGTGGCAAAAACTGTGAAGATAAAATAAAATTGCTATGAAAAGTTATTCAAAAAATTCGGTCCCAAAGTTCATTAACACACACCACACACCATGTGACGAACCAGGTTATCATCCTGGCTAGACAACAAGTAAGTAAGTGAACTACAAAATCTCCTGAAACGATAATATAATGAAATTAAAAAGGAGATCAAAAATACCGCTTTACATCTCTGAGAGGACCGTGGTCCAAATTTGTAGGCTCAGACCTTTCATCAGGTATTGGTCTGTTAAGCCAATGTGGAACTTAAATTGCTCTACTGTAATCAAACGGTGGTATGGTTTTTCTCAAAGGATAAAGGAATCCCAAGTTTTCTATTTTCCAAAATATTCTTAATATATTCTTAAGTATTTATAAATTTCTTTAAGCGTACTTAAAAGCTGAGAGAGTCACACAAGAAACGAACACAAGACAATAAGCCGTTAAACTAAAATAACACACGAGTGCTCTCTGGTTATTAAGGGTTTGTTTTCTTTTGCTCTCTCGTGTTAAGCAACAGGAAAAAAAACTGAGCACAAATTAGATAAACATACAGAAAGCGAGAGAGAGGGAGAGAGAAAGTTATTACGAAACATGAAGCAATAGAGACAAAGTAACGGTTAAACTACCCTTGTGAAAGAGCACACAAGAAAAGAGAGCACATTATGCAAAATTGTTTACCACACTATAAATACCAAGAGTTGTTGGAATTTAAAACAGTTTGTCAGCAATAGTGTACGGTTAGGGATATACTCGCGTTAGCAAAATTATAATTAAACCAGTTGCTATAAAAAAAAAACCTAGAAAAACCTCAAGCGACAGAATGTTAAAGTGGACAGCTTCGGCACAAAAATTATTACAAGAGACACCGCAATCATCTCTTACACGAGCATTGAATACGGCCGGCCGTACACCCGGTTTACTAACGCATAAAAGGCGTAAAAGACGGGCCACCATAGCGAATAAGGAAAATCTACCGATTTTAACTTCTACACCCATGGTAGCCAGGACACGCAATAGTCCTTTGGTTACGGCACCATTGGCGGATATTTTGAATGTTACACCAGAAGCCAAAGCCAATGAGTCACCTATTAGAAGACGCCAGTCAGTGAATATTTACGCTGAAACATCGGCACCACCGGGGAATAGAAGACATTCCTCTGTGGGTTTTGTAATGCCACAAATACCCGGCTATGCAGCCACTTTGCCTAAATACGAGGAGGAATATTCACCCACAACGATATTGCCTTCGGGACAACAATTGGCTTTAAGAGGCCTATTACCGGATGCCTTTATGGATAACCCACGTTACTTTACCACACCCGAAGTGGAATTGGAACAAAAGGATGTAAAACAGGAGCCGCTTTTAACTAAGAAACGTAAATTGGAACAGGAATTTATGGTCATAGCCCAAGAGGAAGAAGGTTTAAAAGCAAATGATGTAAATCACACCATTTTAACGTCCAATAAAATGGGTGACCAGACTTTGGATAAGCTTATCGATGCCATATTGGATTCGGCACGCAAAGATGAAAAGAAAAAGAAGCCGAGAAAGTCGTTTAATTTAAGGAGAAGGACTCTAATTAAAAATCAAGTGGAAAACGAGCAAGATCTGACGCTGTCACCATCCTATGCGGCTGGTGATGATCCCTGCAGTGATGTTAGCTTTTTGAATTGTGAGACATTCAATAAGAAACAATTTAAGGCCATAACACCCCAGCCAGGATCACCGATACCAGCAACACCACAGCCTTCAACACCTTTAATGGCGGGAAATTTAAATCACAGTGACTTGCTGCAACTACCTACACCCTTGCCCGCTAGAACACAACAGGATTCTTTTTCCTTGGTCACTCCTTTGCAAATGAAACATAAAAGGCATTCACTCTTAAGGCTGAATACACCCATGCCTGATCTAGCAACGGCGGATTCTTTTTCATTGGCCACACCGCCTGTACAATCGAAACTCAAACGCCGTTCGCAAACGAAAATAAAAGACACGCCAGCAGCCAAGAAATATAAACAGGCGGAGGAAGCCGATTATTTTGAAATTGGTGTGGCTTTAACCCCTCAATTTACGTTTAATGGTTTACGGTCGGTTATTCGCTGAAGAGAAAAAACCCGAATTTATTTCAAAACTTTATTGTTTTTTTATTTTTAATTGATTTTCTTTTTATTTTTTTGTTTTTAATCGATAATAATCGATTATTGTTGACAAACTAAGGGGAAAAGGCTTTCCATTACGCTTTTAGTTCTTAAGAAATTTTTTTAAATTAAAAATTTTAATTTTTTAATATTTTTTATTTATTTTTTATTAATTTTTAAGTGTTAATTTGTAGTGTTTTTTTGTTGTTTCTTTATTTTGTTTTGTTTGCTGTGGAGTATGTTTGTTGTGGAGTGCATGTTATCGAAGGGAGTAGAAGAAAATTGTTCTATTTGATCTGCTGTTATGTAGTTCGTTGGACGTTTTATTAGTTATAAAATATTAAATTTGTTTCTATGTTTTTTCTATAATTAATAACAATAAAAAAATTAAAAAAAAAAAACAAACAATTTTTTTTTTCATTTTATGGAACCTATTGGTACAGTGTTGAAAGAAATAATAGGTACACATCAAAATACTTATTAAATTTATATTTAAGGACATTGAAACAACAATTCTGCTGTCTTTTATAAAGACACAATGTCCCATGTACTAAAGGGTCTTTCATAAAAAGTTTCCTTTCTTTAAATTTAAGCGTGTGTGAGTTATCATCGAAAATTGTTATTCGTTTGAATTACTTATCGGTAGTATTACATGTGGAGTGCACATACATTCATACGTAATTGGTTTTTAGAATCCTTGAGCCAAGATTACTACCTCACACCACTTATGTTGTGTGGGTTAATTTTATCCATTAAGTGGCGGGACCTACTGTTTAAAGTCAATTCCAAATGACAGATTTTAGAGAACATTTTCATGGCAATTTTTTATTTACTCTCAGAGTTTTTGCCAGAAATCTGCTGAGAGAAAATCGCCGGGGAAATATTTGCTTTTCATATTTCGTTTTGTAGGATATGTTTGACCTAGCGTTTGAACCACTTCCTTACGTTTAATAAGCCAAAACGCTGACTATTGAGTGAAATATAAAATCGCTTAAATGTCCGGGGCACTTTTTCTCTGGGGGAAGGTATCCGAAATGTTAAATTTCCAATCAGACTGAATTTGACGGATAGTTTTTATTGGCTTTGAAAGGTGCTGTGGTTTGTTGCTTATTCGCATACAATCGCGACGTAAGGAAATCCCAAAAGAAAAAGTGTAACGGGGACAAATCACACAATCTCAGTGATCAGAACACATCCCCTCCACGTGATCATGCCCACCAACCTCTAGTGCAGGATATCGAATGTGAAGTAAAGCCACATGTCGTATTATTAAAATGACATGTCATTGATGTCCATGTAATTAAATTCAAGCTAAAAGACGTTGGTTATCATCGAACTATATTGCTCTCCGTAGACACTGTTGACCAAGCCAGCATAGTTCTCCAAGAAATATTGACCGAATAGGCCATCATCCCAAAATTTCAACCGTAACTTTTTCAGAATGCATTGGAGGTACTTGGATCCCATGTGGATAAATATTGTCCCAAATTTTTTTTGTTCACATACTTTTTCATCCAGAAATGGGCTTCATTGCTAAAGACAACCTCTCGATTAAAATTTGAGTCAATTACCAACTACTCCGCTTTGTTGTCTGCAGTTGCCCATGGCTAAGCAGACTAAATAAATCACAACTAATTACACAGATGTGATGGAGTCAACGTAGTTAAGAATAAAATTAGCACACATCAAGGGAAGTGTGAGAAACTAGGTCGTAATCCTGACTAAAGGGTTGTGATGATCAATCATGTATGCAGCCTGCATACATGATTATTAGACGCAGGCCTGTAATTCAATTGATCATTACCATCCTTTACTCAGGAATACTGCCAAGCTTCTCACACCACCCACGTTGTAGATGTTAATATTTTTCACGGATGACTGGACCAGCAGTTTCAGATAGACTTCGAATACTGTTGTGAGAAAGTCGCTGAAAGAAATATTTCTTTTCATGATTCATTTGGTTTGAGATGTCTAAGCTGTGACTGGAACCAAGATCTCTCATCAACACATAACCTACTAAGCTACAGCGGCTTTTATTTCCCCTGTCAATATTGAGATTTATTTTGGAGTTGGAGAATTTAAAATTGCTCAAAAATAATTTAATTTTAATGCAATTACAGTTAAATTTGTTTCAATTTTGAATAATCTTGAATACAAAATCACAGCTTGGGAATTGAAGTGACCTTTAAGACAATTGAAATGCCAAGTGAGAATAGTTTAAAAAGGATTTCTTTTTTCTTTTTTTTCATAGAAATTAATTGACAAGAAAAATAAAGACATTTAAAGGATGGTATTTGCGGTCATTGCCGTTAGGCTTCCAGAAAAAAAAAACGAAACTGTTTCACCAGTTGCTGATTTATTCTCCTTTGCACTTCTTCTCCGTTTTTTTTTGTTACACAAGCCAACAAAACCAACTTATTTAAAACATAAATATCCTGAGGCCTTAAACCAAGATGTATTTTTCCAATGCATTGTTGTTTTCTTGATTAAAAATCCTTTCTGTAGGATTTTTCATTCTTCTTCGTTTATTCATTCTCTCGTTTCTTCTTTCGTCCTTTTTTTTTGGCAATTCTAAGAACATGTGTTTACTTAAACATTGTTTATGTGTTTGCTTGTATCCTTTTTGTTTTCTTTTTCATTTTATTTACTTAGGTTTTCATTTCTTCTTCAGCAACCTTTCTTGAAACGAAATTGAAGGATGTCTGAGAATTTTCTCTTTTACTATGACAAATGCTTGGGAAATGCGCGAAAATTCTTTGTCAACTTTAAAAGCCTCTTAGCGATTTACACGCTAATAAAAATGCTTCACTGCACAAAGGACATTTAATTATTTCTGAAGGACATTGAAAATTATTCTTAAAAAGCATTAAAAAAACTGAGGAATATAAGTTTGCTTAAAAAGTACCAAAAAGGTACCAAAAAAGTACTTTTTTAATTAACCTAGTTTTCATAGAGCACTAACGAGTTGTGGAAAGTGATATATTCATGCATGGTAGGAGTTTGCCTGTTCTATCAGAATCCTTTTAACAGACCATTTTAGAGGACTAATCTTCCCTGCTTGGAATTCTAGTGTGAAAACTGTGATCATTAAACCCGACTGCCTGTTTACCCTGTTTATCAATCAGCTGTGAAGCTGGTATGCGTACAAGTGAGCATTACTTCATCTTCACTTCACCATCTCTTCACTTCACTTCAGAGACCGCAAGCAATAGCGAGGCCTTTGCCCTGAGACTTCTTCGTCCTGCTATTTCCAACAGTGAACATCAAATGGGAAATTTTTTTAAAAAATTATCTGTTAAATGATGAACGAAAACTACCTGCTTTAAACAAATAAAAATCTTTTTCCAAAATCCTAAAAAAGGACTCTTACAAGAGCGTTTTTCAAAAGTCCTTTCAGACTGATAACAAATGAACAATTTGTTGCTATTTTCCTGCACATCTATTTGTTTTTTTTCTGTTTGTTTTAAGATGATAAGCACGTGCGAAAACAAAAACAACAATAATTGAATTTTTTCAGGTGCATGGAGATACGCTGGCAGGCAAACACTTCACCAACAAATTACAGTAGACTGTGGGAAATTCCTTACAAGGATGCTTAAAAACCGGTTGGTTTCTCTTACTTTCCAAGAACAAAAACAAAACATTTTAAACAATAAGAAAAAACACTCACACACTATTTCCAATCTAAACAATCCCATTAACTGGAAAATTTGTTGTGTAAGCGTGTGCAGGAGTCAAACAAATTTTTTGCCTGTGCACAGCAAAACCATAAAAAAATCAACTGCTGTTGTTGTTATTTTAAAGGAGTAAATACAGACAGAATCAAACTACCTGTACTGCCAACCTGTTAGCTGCGTTACGCTAATGTCCAGCCAAGGAAACTCTGTGTGGTGATATCTGTTTACAGGTTTTTTTTATAAAATAAAGGTTGTGATGCAATTCATAGCTAACATAACAGTTTCTGTCGTAGGTTGCTGAGAATAAGGTTACTATTCTGGACTTCTATTCAAACTTTTTGCTTCTGGTGCCTGGTTCTTAAATGACAGAGATTTTGTAGATGGATGCATTCGAATGGAGGAGGATGCTCCTACAAGGCGGGTATTTGATGCGAAGATTTACAGAAGTCGGCAAAGAGGACGAACTTGTTTGTGTTGGAAAGACAAAATCGAGGAAATCCCATCCTCGATTGGTGTGATCAACTGGCCAAGGCTCGCAAATAGCAGAACCGACTAGAAGCGTGTCGAAATCCGTTAATCGGATTGCTAATGAGCAATTAAGAAGAAGAAAAAAATAGTGAGTGCCTAACTTGACGACATGAAAGCCATTAAACACTTTGAACCTCTAGGGTTGATCTCCCTTTCGTCAAGCTATGTAGCTAGATAGCTATCTAGCTAGAGAAGCTTCTCTCTGTCGTAGAATATACTCATTCCTGCTTAGTTGGATAATCAGCGATAAATGCTTTACAGGTTGAATTCTTTGACACAATAAGTGCAATAAGTTGAATTCGTTTCCTTCAAAAGTCTTGAAAATAAAACTTATTCCTGAAATCGAAAAACAGATTCAAATTTTAAGCCCACAGACCAGTACATGAGTTCGATGCAACAGCTGGGAAAATCAATAAAAAAATTTTGCCTTTAAGGCCGTAAATTAAAAAACAGAAACTCTTCAAGCATTTGAAAAATTATAAACAATCAATTAGACAGAAGACAATAACCGGGGACAACCCTTTTCTTTCTTCGAAACTCATTTCCCTTAACCAACATTTTGTCACTTTAACACATGACTGTCCGGAGAGAGGAAAATGAATTTCCCTCAAAAAAAACAAGAATAATAAGGTTGAAGGAAATTAATGGTGAAGAAAATTTGTTGAAAAGGAAAAACATTTTATGCAGGTTAAAGAAATACAAAAGACGGGAAGTAAGTGTGCAGAAGAAACTCTTAAAGACCGCTCATAGTGATTAGCATATGCCAGGGAAATGAAGCTTAACTTGTTAATAAAAATTCTTTGCGTTTGAATACAATGATGGCACAGTAGGAAATACAAAATACAAAAACGCAATAGGAAATTTAAAAAATATTTTCAATTTAAAGGTGGCCATCTTAAAAATAAACTCTTATGAATTTATAATTTTCAAAATTATTTGGCTTATGGAAATTGAAAATTTAAAAATTCAAATTTACAAAGAACTCTTTTACTATAATCCTTACAACTAATTACAGAAATACTATTAGCCAGGACTCTTATATGAAATCAGTAAATCGGCTTAACTCATCAGCAACCTCATCATCATTACCCTAAGCTGTCTACACACTTTCAAGCACTGTACAGATGGTTTACAGACTCTTACTTACAAACTCTCGCTGTGTAAAAAATGATACACTAGCCATGCACACAACTGACAAACAACCACAATAAACCAAGGAAAGGATGTCATAATAATAACCCCTCCTTAATACAAATTTATTATGGAAATTTCAAGGAAAATGTACAAAGAAATTTTATTGGCAAATATTGTGCCAACAAAAAAAAGCCTTCAAGAGAAAGAAAAACAGATTTTCGCCACATAAAAAACAAAGCAAAGAGAGTATTTTAAATCACAGTAGGAGGCCCAAAATATATAACGATCTTATAAGATATGTTTGTCAACAAAAAGGAAAAAAGAATATCGTCCATATGGACGCATGACACCCTATACAACGCATAATAATTTTACTTTTTCACTTGTTTTTGTTAATATTTTAAAAGAAAAAAAAACTTGGGTGCTAAAAAATAAAACTCGCGAGTTAAAATATAAAACTCGCGTGCTAAAAAATAAAATTTACGAGTTGAATAAGAAAACTCACAAGCTAAAAATATAAGCTCGCGGTTAAAATTATTTACTTTTAAGTAAGTTTTTGGAAGAGTTAAAATATAAAACTCGCAGGCTAAAAAATAAAACACACGAGTTCAAAAATAAAATCTTCTAGCTTAAAATATAAACTCGCGGTTTGAATTATTTCATTAAAAGTTTAAAAAAATTTGTTTGAAAAAAAGAAGAAATTAAATTCACGTGATAAAACATAAAACTCGCGAGTTAAAAATAAAACTCGCGAGTTAAAAAATAAAACTCGCAAACTAAAAATCTAAACTAGAGACTTAAATTATCTAATTTGAAGCCGTTTTTTAAAGGAGTAAAAAATAGAACTCGCGAGTTAAAAAATAAAACTCGTAAACTAGAAATCTAAACTAAAAATAAAACTCACGAGCTAAAAATATAAACTCGGTTTGAATTATTTCATTAATCGTTAAAAGCAATTTATTTTAAATATCAAAGAAGTTAAGCTCGTGTGTTAAAGAAATAAAACTCGCAGGCTAAGCATTTAAACTCGTATGCTAAAAAATAAAACTCGCGGGTTAAAAAATTTTAATTCGTCTTAATTTTCAGTTTTAATTTATTTTATAAACTTTTTAAATTAGAAAATGAAATAAAACTCGCGAGTAAAAAAAAAACTCACGAGTTAAAAATAAAGCTCGCGAGCTAAACTTAAAAAAATTGTTATTTGATTTTCTGACTTTTCATTCATATTTCATTCTTTGAATATGTTAAAGAAAGTAGAAAAACAAAATTAAACATGAGAGTTTAAAAAAATAAAACTCTTCAGTATAAATTTTTATATCAACGAGTTTTATATGAACAACTGTGGCAAAGGCTCTCGGAAAGCAGAAGCTCAGTTGTACCGATTGTACTTGGTAGTGAGAAAAATCAAGTACGAGATTCATCAAAAGGCATCGGGACCTGATAAAATATATTCTCTAGTACAGCAAGCCGAAAGGGACTAAAGCTCAGTGTCTCTAAAGAGTCACTCGATTTTTCCAATATTTGCAAGTTTATAATGGCTCGACAAATTGTCAGCAGAACTGAATGGCACATTTTATTTCAAAATAAAATTTTGGTTGAGTGGTCTTTGAATTAAAATTGTGTCCTGATATTTCTCTAAGGCACTCAATGTAGGGTGCTTAATACAATCAAAATAAATGTCCTATAATATTTAATTATAATTCATATGCAATCATTCACTCCCCTAAATATGCTACAAAAACAACATTTTAAATAACGCCTGCTCTGCATACAAACGTAGCACAAACCTATCCTGTTTACATTTACAAACAAACATCAGTGAAGACAGTGCATAAACAAAGATTAAAGACATCCTGCTGGTTAATGTTTGCATATCCTTTATAAAAAATTAAAAAAAAAAAACAAAATCAGAATGATAAACAAATAATTTCCAAAAAAAAGAAAAAAAACTAAAGCACCCCACCTTAGGCGTTTAATATCTTTTTTTAAAGCACATGCAAAGGGTTAATATTTTCAAAAATTTTTTGATTTCAATAACAATGCTTTTGCTTTTTTGTTTATTCTTTTCTACATGACTTCAATTATTTAAAGGAAAAATCATTTCATTTACAAAATTTTCCTTTCCGTATTCTGAAATAAAAAAAAAAACAAAATCAGAATGATAAACAAATAATTTCCAAAAAAAAGAAAAAAAACTAAAGCACCCCACCTTAGGCGTTTAATATCTTTTTTTAAAGCACATGCAAAGGGTTAATATTTTCAAAAATTTTTTGATTTCAATAACAATGCTTTTGCTTTTTTGTTTATTCTTTTCTACATGACTTCAATTATTTAAAGGAAAAATCATTTCATTTACAAAATTTTCCTTTCCGTATTCTGAATAAAAAAAAAACCGTTTTGCAAATCATTGTTGTTTTAAATTTCCATCAAAAGGCTCTGCATGTTTTTCTAATTGTCTGGTCTATTCAAATTGTGGCGGATTTAATTAAAAATTTTTTGTTTGAAACCTTTTTGAGAATGTTTCGATTACTTATGAGTTTAACAGAATTCAGACGTGTCATGTACATAATTATGGTGTGTTATTTTAGGATTCAAAAGGTTTGACAAATATTTGCGTAATAACAGGCGTTTTAGGAAAATTACAATCAGAAAAAAATATCGTTTAAAAGGCATTAAAAGGTCACAAATATGGATAATTTATGTTTTAAACGAATGTTTTTTGCTAACGAGTTTTATTTGTTAATTGGAAAGTTTTATTTTTAAGTTGTTGAGGTGTTTTCATAAATTTATGGTTTCATGCTACCAGATTTCCAGCATGAGAGTTTTATTTTAAAGATCGCGAGTTTTATTTGCTTGCATTATTTGATACCACAACTCAAACACACATACACTTGAGCTCTTGCATACATGAGTCTTATATAAAAGTTACACTCTGTAAATCTTCTCATTATTTTAGTTTGTTTCTTATAACGTAAACGGAACAACGAGCCGCTATGCGTGCTCAAGGGAGCTTTTTGATATCGGAAGCTACCACTTTGACCTATTGCGAGTGTATGTGACAGGCAGACTTCTAAACTGGCTTCGTTTTTTCTTTCTTTCTCACAATGTTGCTGTCCTTCAACAAAAACCTTTTCTTTCATTCATTCATACTCACTACAATCTTGATTAATAAAGACAGGTTGTAATAAGTATGCGTACTAAGTTGGGTTTTCGTTGTAAAGCATTGAAAAAAAGACGCATAAGCAAAAAGAGAGAGAGAGAGAGAGTAGGAAGCAGAGCCAACACACAACATTCTAGTGAGTATTTCAGTGCTCGTAAGCGAAGCATACTTATATTGTTATTCTAGGATATGTTGAGTATTGAGTAGTCACAGTCAACAACATCATACATGTTGTTAAGTATGAATATGGTGAGTACTTCAAACTTTGAATATGACTAGAGGTATCATGACGTACAACTATAAGAAATTATGAGAATGATTCGATTCTAGTCACCTTTTTGAATACTCATTGCTAACCTCTGCTCTCCACACAGAGGCACACATAGTCGCACAAACACTAATAAATAAAAATTTATATTTTCTTGCTGGCCAACAAAATTGCATAAGCATAAAAAGAGGAAAAAAGAAAATTAAACCAAATCAAAAAAATTTAAAAAAGGGAATAAACAAACAACAAGAAAACTTCAAAACATTTTTTTTAATTTCAAAAAAATATTTAAAATATTTAAAAGTAATTAAAAAAGCATTTCAACATAAATTTGTACACCTAAATTCCTTTACTCAAGCCTTTTGATTAAACTCATACACAATTTTCTTCTTAAAATCTTTAACAGGCCTCCTAAATGCAAGTAAATAACCTTGAAATCAATGTAAGACTTCTACAGTATTACATTTAACAGTAATGTTAGCTTTTTATTTTTCTTATCGGTTAACAGGTTGGTTTTTTTCTACAAAACACAATATTTCTGCTCTCTCTCTCTCTTTCTCTTTCTTACAAACCACAATGGTACACAGAACAAATAAAAAATTTATTGTTTGGTTTACAAATAATTTTAAAACTCACCATTTAACAACTTTCACTCACATCCTCTCTATCTTGCTCTTCGTCTTTATTTTCGTTGCAATTTACTTCCACAAAATAAAACTTTCAATTCTAAGAACATGCATGTGCATGAATCTACGCACAAGAAAAAAAAAACACAAGACCATGTACTAACAACACAACACTTTTTTTTTTCTTTTCATATAAACCCTTGCTATGCTATTGTACTCCAGTATTGGAGTTTTCTTTCTTTTTTTCTCATTAAAACCTTTTTTTGGTGTTGTTGCTTTTATTTTTACATACAAGGACCTGCACTAACAACACAACACAAACTTATGACGTACACCTCTAACTGATGTACTCCAAAATGAAAAATTTTCAATGATTCTTATTGAAAACCAATAAATTTAATTAAAACCTTTTAATTCCTTTAGAATTAAAAAAAAATAATAATTAAAAAAACTATAGAACACGCATGTTTTAACACAATATATTATTTTAACAATAAAAATTTATTTTTTTCTTCACTTTCAATTTTAAACCACAAAAAACTTTCACTTTAACATTCTTTAATCACGCACAAATTATTACTACTGTGCCGGCTTGTAGTTCTTTTTGAAGCAATTTGATTAATAACATCAATAACATAGCGATTAGCAGAAAATAAAAACAAACAATAACGGCATTTTTAAATGAAACTGAATGCATTTGCTCTCCTTTGCCTTTAAGAACTATAAACGATGTGGAAGAAAAATATTTGTTTTTGTTGTATGAAATGTAAACAATTAACGACAAAACTTAACATGATAATAAAAAAAACAAAAACAAGCACAATAACAACAGATTGAAATGAAGTTGAGTGCATAGTTCGTTACTCTCCTTATATGAAAAAAGAATACAAGACGAGAGCAGACAGAGCATTTCAGAAAAAATTTCACGAATTGTAAGCCAAATTACAGCAAAACTTTACACATGTCTTATGATTTATAAAGGCATTGTTATTGTAAATGAAATGAATAAATAGATCAATGTTATTTTTGTTATTGTTTTTCTTATCAGTGTAGTCAACTAATGTTAAGTAGATTTCTTGCATTCTACATTGCGTAGACCAAATAATATTCTTTCCTCTCTGTTCGGTAGTTTCAAATGCGAGCATAACAACAACATTGATGAAAAACAACCGAAAAAAAACAAGTTTGTAGGGAAACCGAGTAGGAGAAGAGTATACATGTTCAAAAAATTGTTCTTATAAAATAGAAGAAGAATACATTAATACTCCTGTTGTTTTTTTCTTTTTTTTTTTCAAGCCAATATACAAAAACAAAGCGCGTGTGGTTATAGAAAAGAGTTGTTGTTTTCAAAAACTTAAGTAGAGCAAACAACAAACGAGGAAGCATTTTCGCAAGAAGCCGAATGCATGAAAGTTTTTTTACGCGCTATACTTACACCACAGTGTGGTTAATGTGGTAGAAAACAATTTCTCGAATATTGAATGAATGCATGAATAACAAAGCGAATGAATTTGTTTGGGCATGAAGTCGAAGGCTTGAAAGTTTTGATGTCGGCTCTTTGGATTAAACTTGAGACGAACATTACGACTTTGAATGAATTACAGTTGAAGGAGTATGAAATCGAATGCATGAAAGTATTTCAACTCATTATGTTACAATGTTTAGAGTGTGGTACGAGAGCATTTAATATTTTAAATGATTGAATGAATAATAACCGAACGCATGAGAGCTTTTTATGCTACTTTTCTACACACACACACATTGTATTAAATATGTTCAGTGTGGGAGAAGACTATTAGGATTGTTTTCGGGTTTATAATGCCACTGTGTTTGATGCCAAAAAATTTAAAAGAATTAAAACAACAACAATTTTGTGATTTTTGTTTGGGAACTACTGGTTTTACAAACATCATGTGACATATGTATGCACTGCAACACTTCAGTGCTAGTTAAACAAGGAAACCCGCGTCAAACATACTTTTTTAAGCAAATATTTGTAAGAACAAAAAAACACGAGATGATGAAGTTGACAATGACAGGCGTAACCACCTTCAAAAACATGATGTTACACAGAAAAACAAACGACAACCGGTTTCAAGGGAAATTCATTGGAAAAACTGAATGAAAATTTAAAAAAAAAATTGGGAAAAGCTTTTTGAAATCAAACTGTCATCCTTATTTGAATAGACTTTTAATAGTCGAAGTGTAATCGCTTGGAAGAAACGAACTGTCATATTAAAACTGAATTTATGCCCATGAATATAACGGGCTTTTTTCCCCTTTTTGTCACACATTATGATATGAGAGAACAGGGTTAGTTTTTGTTTTTTTTTTTTGCGAATGACTTTTAGGGTGGCTGTACCACACATCATTTGTTAAAGTCTAAAGAATCTTACGGGGGTTTAAATATAAATTTGATTAACTACCAAATCATGTCCTGTTGCCTGTGCTGGCTATTATTTCTTTTTTTTTCAAAGCTTTGGTCCAGTCCAGTGTAGTCTATTAATAACCTCATTAAAAAGCATTTATAGCCTCAGGTCTTTCAGGCGAACGAAAAAAATGCATTCATTTGAATGCAATATTTGCATAAAAATGCAAAACTTCTTCAACCCACCATCATATAAGTATTCATGCACAATTTCAACCCTCTGCTGCTGTTAATGCAAACCTATTGCACCATTAAACAAATGTCCTGCATATATTTTTCTCTTCCCAATGTAATGCACATGCGTGTGTCACAGTAACTTTTTGACTCTCTAGCTTTTGAAAAAATTATTTTTTTTTGCTGGCATGTGCCTGCAATTAGCAATGTTGTTGCAATTGTATTGTGGATTATAAAGTCACGTGCTGAAATCATTAAATCGGCGCTTATTCACACATGCTCACACATGTCAATATATAACCGTCAAAGGAATTTCGCCATGAAAATGTAACGAAAGTGACAAATGTCAGTCAGCACATGAAGTAAAACATGAAAGGTTTCAAGGCAAAGGGCTATAATGCCGTTGCGTCAATGTAATGAAGGCACCGTATACAGCATTGCAGTGCATAATGCCTTATAAAGAAACATATTCAGAACCCACTGATATTGTACTCAGTAGTCCAAGTTTTAGTCTTCACCACACTTCTCAAGTTTAAGACATTGGTTAGGACTTCTGAGATACCAGAACCCAACATAAAATCTAGGAATCAAATGGTCCCCGTGGAAAAGAAATTTCTGCTCTACTATGTGGCAAGTTTTTACCCTGAAGAGTTTAGTCATATACGACATTAAATAAGAGCCCAAAGGGCTTCGACTTTCCATGGCAAAAGTTCAGTACTGGCACATAAGGTCAGAGACTTACAACTTCAGCAGAAATCTTGAAAAGACACTCCAAATGCATGCATAGGACAGTTGAGAACCACAAAAACCATGTAATTCAGGAAAGAAGACAATTAATCCCCATTGAAGAGGGGCAATTAAAATTACAATTCAGACAAGTTCAGTTGAACTGAGCAAGAGGAACGCCTATAAAAGTTCGGAAATTTGTGTACAAGTCCTAGGCAGTTCTCAAGCAGCGCAATTTTCAATGTGTTACCCATGTCCTGGAGGTTATATAACAATTACCTCTGAATAGTTTGAAATTTTACTGAGCATCACCCGACATTCTTGAACCATAAGGCACAAGAAGAAACACAAAACCACGTCCTTACGAATAGATCCACCATTAATCGTTTCTGTGTTCACTCTGAAGCCACTGCTGGTAAGATTATGCTACAAAATTTGATCAGCGGGCTATTTCTATACTACTAGAGTGAGGTAGCCTTAAAACATATGTCCTTCGGAGCAATTGCACAGATTCCTGAGGCACATTTAGGAACGTCTGCGATTTATGCTCTCCTAAAGATACGAGTTTGAATAAATCCAAGATCAAATGCGTGAGTTTAAGCTGGTATTCTCGTACTACTAGAGTCGGGTGGCCCCAAAACTTGTGTCCTTCGTAGTAATGGCTCGACTTCTTAGAGAGACTTTAGGAGCTGCCGTGATTAATACACTCCAAACGTACGGGATTGAATAAATATACGACCACATTCGTGTATTGAAACTGATATCAAACGACATTTGCTGGTACTTGTAGGCACCTACCATTATAGTCTTTTCCTGAGCCATTTCCCTCACGCATCCTTATTTACTTTTGTAGCCCTAAAACTGGTTTATTTTTTCACCTGCCTATAAATTGACAGCTAATCGCTTAGAAAGCACTTTAAATGCCTGTTGAAACTGTTTAGTTGGCATCAATATTGTGGACATTTCTAGCATACACTTTGTTTGTAGGGCAGGTGCCACAAGATCCTACAATTAATTGAAGGAATTCTGTTAATTTGTAAAACAAGTTCACGACTAATCAATAAGAAAAGGACTCTGTGATAGAGATACTAAAAGGCAAAGAAATTTACATAATTGCAGCAGGAAGAGAAGGAAATGTAAAGCACCTGCCAGTGAGAGATCCTTTCTGGTGGTCCTTACACTGTGTGTTTGAATGAATATTTCAAAATAAGTTAGGGGGGGCTAAAGGGTATTATTATTGATACAATGGAAATTGTAAAGTCTTTACACAAATATACAAAGGGAGAGAGAGAGAGAGAGAGAGAGAACGAGAAGTAGAGAAATTTATTTGCTTTCATGTAATTAAAGAGCCTAAAGAGTTTCCCTTTAACAACAAAAGGATTCGGGAATGTTTATTTTCCAAATTTGTTGTTTGTTTTATTCACAAAATTTTCGAAAAATAAATAGAAAATATTTTTATTTGCTTTTCAAAAAGCAAACAAAAACAAAATCCTTTAAGGAAAATCAACCCCTTTCTGTTGGAAAACAGGGCCAAACCATAGAAAAATTTTTTTTTTAATTTTTTAAAAATCACAAACCAGAAAATATTTTCCAAAAAGCATTTCGAGATAAACTTGTGATCACATTGCTCATAGAAAAACAAATGAAAATTGGCTCGTGCCTTCACACCAACTCAAGGGTCAGTTTTTCCTGACTGCCAGGACAATGGAACGTTTTATGAAAATGAAAAAGTAAATCCTAGTAAAACAGGCTTTTGGTCACGTGCTATTAATTAAAACAATACATAGACAGCCAAAAAAACACACAGGCTGACAGATCTACATGCATACATACACATATGCATACAGTCAACCTCTATTCATGTGATCCTTTGTGGTGGTGGTTGGCTTCGGTGTTTACCTCGCTTTCATATTTTATTAAAGCATTCTTAAATTGCTTATTTTCATATTTTTTTATTGAAATTTTTATTTCTGCTTTCAGTTTTAACCCTAGTTTTGGAAAAACCCTGGCATTCAATGTACTTTATGGGCCTATTTAAGAGCTGAAATGCTGAAGCTTTTTGTTTTAATCAAAAGCCTACATTAAGCATTTTTTTTCTGAAGTAGTTAATGCCACTGCCACTGCAGCTTAATTTTTATGGTAAACATTTTAATGGCAAATGTTTAGCTTAAAAGCTGTAATAAATAGCAAAACAAAATGCTAATGGTAGGGGTACAAATCGACTCGATACTTTTAAGCCAATAAATAAAGTATTAAAGTAAACATTTCATTTGTTTCATAAACAACAACAAAAAAAAATTAACAATCAATGTCAAGCAAGTAAAGCAGGATGTAGTCAAGACACAAACCAGACTTAGTAAAGATAAGCAGAAGAGATAAACAAGGCATATGTAGGATACAGAGTTTGTTGCCTAGGGCATGGCTTAGAAGACTGTCATGCAAAGAGTAAGTGAATCGATCGTATTGAAAGAAATGTCAGTTTAAAATCATGCAAGGTTAGCTTAAACTAACAGCCGTCCAACTGGGCATAGTTTATTTGGGTACTGGCGATATTTGCTATTCGGCTGGTACCTCTCAAGCATCCTGAGACTCTTCTAAAGGTGACGTATGAATATGGGTGACTAGAAATGTTCGGTCACCAAATTCTGGGTGTCCAACTACATCTACTTCTCATGCTTCTAAGCACCAAACAATTATAGAGAAAATATTCTGTGGTCTACACTTTTTCCACGTCGTTGCAGCTGTTGCAGAAGTATTCCCAATGTGAGCACCCAACGGCCAGCGGCTCATTATCATTGCTATGAGATTCCTTAAATGTAAGGTCCCAAATGTAACACAAGTATTACTAATAAGTAATAAGGCCTCACAATTATAGCTCCTGGTTGATATTTCTCAACCAGCTCTAAAGGCTAATGAAGGTTTGTGAATTTTCATTAAATTGGCTTCAACCAGAGACATGCTTTGTTCAAGAACTTTACTTCTCCAGGGTACCCAAATATCTGACAAAAAAAAAAAAAAATAGAGAAAAAGTTATGTGGGTCTCCTCAGTTTTTTCTCACGTTGGCAGCTTCTGCAATCAGTCTCAAGGCATTTTCAGTTTTATGACGTAAGTCATTAGAGTGTTCTGGTATAACAGCCATGACGTTTCTTAAATGAAATCTTAAAAAGGTTCGATGGAAATTTTGTTTCTGCATGAATTCACATCGAGCTAGATTTGACTGATGCTTCTACAAATGGATTCATTATGCCATCTTACCATTGCCAATGAATAGAGTGGGGATTTTGTGAGAGATCATTAGCTTGACACTCTGTAGAGGAGCATCTATCTTATGTGGGAATTCATTTGAATTTTCCCTGTTTCATTAGCAAGTCTATAGGGCTTGTTGTCATCTGCGATCTACCAGGGCCCAGAGACGTCAGTTTATCGTTAAAATTTTTTGTTGCTCAAAGAATTCCTATCAGTCATGAAAAATAATTGCCCAGAGTATGATAGTACTCACATCTGTCAGTTTTTTTTTAGAACCTGAAGGACTTCTTAAGGGTGAACAGAAACTACAAACAACAACAACAAATACAACAGACAGCGGCCCTTGAAACTCTTATCAAAGGAATGAGCAGTGTAGGGCTAAATGATGAAAACTGAATGAAGCTGGCTCATCATTATTGTGTTGAAAAAGACTCTCCAGAGAATGTTTTTCTCTCTAGAGCAGATAAATGATAGCTTTTGTATAAAGACCTCGGAGAAATATAGTATTATAACGCGTTTTATTGTTGTTAATTGATGGTGCATGAAGTAGAAATAATGACAAGGCATATAATACCTTCACAAGGATAACAATAATTTAAGAGTCATTCAATCATTATCAAGAATTCCAAAGTAATTTAAAGTGGAAGGCTGGCAAAGAAACCATGGATCAGAAATAAAACTTAGGAGTTACATCACTCTATCTAATAATGCTCAATATTTTATGATAATATTGGACAACAAGCAAAGCTGGATAACTGATCCTTATTAACGCAAGTCAGAAATAGAGCTGAGACACTAGGATTACTAACAATTTAGCTGCTGCAGACAATTTCCTTGTATTTTTTTATAAAAAAAAAAATTCAAAATTTATTTCTTAATTTTGCTGGGAATTGTTTGCTAAAAAAAATCAATAGAAGTACGAAATAATTGTTCATTAAAATCGTTAAGCAATGACAAATTTTTTACGGGAAAAATACAATACAAAGGACATTCCCCTTGAGACAAAAAGAGGCTTAAATAAACACAAGGATTTAAAGACAGGAAAATGGGTTAAATTTTAAGAATTTTGCAGAATAAAACTGCAAAAAAAGAAACGTATTTTGTAGAATACAAGGCCTTATTATACCCTAAACGGGCTGTAAGTTATTTAAGACTCATTACTTTCTAATCAACGTAATATTTATGATATTTGCCTAGATTTTCTTTGAAAAAAAGGAAATTATTAAAAAAATAATTATTTTATTTCATTGAATAGACGAAATAGACAATCATTGAATGGTTTTTTTCCTCTTTTTTTTAAGAATTTTTTCCAAGGATTATTTCTCGTGTACTCCTATTTCTATAGAAAGATATGCACAGCTGAGCGGAAGATCAGTAAAATGAAGCTGCGTTGTAGCCACATAAGAAAGTGTACTGTTTTTGCTCAATTTTAAATGCTAACTTTTAAGGGAAGTTCTTTGTTTTTTTTTTTTTTTTTTTGACAACTTTCCATTTTTTGTTTAATGTGACTTTAGTAAAAAGAAAATTTTTTCCCTTGTTAAACATTTTGAAATCAATTTATTATCCTTTCAAAAAAAGAAAGAAATTTGCTGCGGTTGATAAATTATTGTCACCTTTTAAAGCCAGTGTTTGGTTACTATCTTCTATGTTTTACAAAAAAAAATTTTTTGTTGAAAAATAAAGATGGGAATTATAAAGGGATTCTCCTCAACTATCTCCATTCTATAGTTGAGAATGCATTTATAATTCGCTGTTCTATTCTGTTCTGTACTGCAGTTGAGAATCCTTTTATAATTTCTGGCAAAAAAATTAGAAGAAAACTCAACACAAATCACAACAAGATTCAGTGATAAATTCGGGAAGGTAAAGCCAGGATTCCTTACAACAAATAAAAAGTTTGTTTAAAAAATATAAACTTCCTGATAATGATGTCTTAACATACTCAGTTTTGCATAAGAAGCCTAAGAAAAATATTCGTTTCTATCTAGAAACACAGCATTTTGTATTGCGACCCCGGATCAGAGACTTTCAATAACACGAAATCGGGTCATCCCCTTCCATTTATGCATCACCGAGTTCTGGTTGTCTAGCGCATATGCGTTTATTAGCCGGTATCTTATATATCCCGGTACTACTTACTTAACTTAATTGGTTATTACAACCCTTCAGCCAGGATTACAACCTAGCTTCGCACATCACCTATGTTGTGTGTCTTAATTTTGTCCATAATTGGTGGGACCTGCAGTTTAAAGCCAACAAAGCTTTTGAGGAACTTTTTCATGGCAATTTTATTTTACTCTCACGCAGTTTTTCGAGTAGACTGTTGATAGGAAGTCACCGAAAAAATGTTCTTTCATATTTCGTTTTTGTTCCAGGTGTCTGGACTACGGCCTCAAGTCTATTAAGCCAACACAGCACCTACTAGACTACGAGGGCTATATCCGGTACTATACAGTTGGTAAACAATTGCGACAAACCTGATGACAAATATTTTGTTGTTAGAAAGAACGCATTATGAATTCTTTCTAATAAAAAAATTTGGCGTCAGGATAACTTTGAATATTGCAGCATTTTCTATAGTTTCAGAGCAAAGTCCTCTTTATATTGTCGGAATATTTGATAGTCATACCAACATTTTCCTACTAAAGACGCTGAACGTTTCCTTATTGCTGTTTATAGGGCTTTATATTGCCAAGCCAATATATGATAAGGACTTAGTAAAGGCCCCCTATACTTTCTAACATGAACTAGCAAAAGTGTTGAATACACAACTTAAAGGGAAAAAAGTGAAAGACCGCTAGGGCGTTAAGAATTTTAAAAGACACCTTTTTAGGGCCTAGTAATGCGCCTAAATTTTTCTCATATTCAAGTTACTTTTTATGATAAATTATTTAAAATTCTTGTTTTTGATGCTCTTGGCATCTTTTTTTCTTTTTGTGGAAGACAGCTTGCAACACTTAAAGAATTTTCAAACACATGTCAACATGACCTGTTAGTTAAATCCTTTAGAAAAAGGACCAACAGTACAGTTCACAGCAATACTTGAAAACAATATAGAAACTGTAGACAGGCGTCATATTTGAAGAAGCAAAAAAGGACACTCTAGTATTACTCAAGTACTTTAAATTTCATCAAGTGTTTCTTGTTTCTTTCTCAAGTGTTTCCGTTTGGTTTCAGTTGACCTCCACCTTGAAAGAAAAAAACTCTTTCTAGTAATGAATGCGTTACATAAACAAATGCTAGAGTTTTTAAAACAAGCCGTTAAAGACCTTATTAAATTGGATTGGAAATGTTTTTGGTGCCTTTGAAAGAAGAAAAATAAATCACGATGGATTACTTGGTCGAAACAGGTACCATGCTTAAGCATAATCAATAGAGGCTAATCGGTTTGAAGCTTGAGGAGCTTGGGCCTGAAATCGTCAATCATTTTGTCAAATAAAAAGGCCAACACTACTTGACTTGTGTGTCATTTCGCAATACTCCATACAAATACGATGCAACCATGAAAAGCGCATCTTCTTTTATTGCATTTACAAAGCATTACTGCACTATCAACTGGGTGCAGAGTACGTGTTAATCTCATCTCGAAATAGTAGAGAATCACACATCAAATCATTCAAATAAAAATATTCGCTTCCTTTTTTTATTTACAGCCACTGAGTTCAACAATTGATTAACGCTGAACAATAGGGAATAGTAAAAACACGCACACACACTGCATGGTGCATGCAACATTTAAACACAACGATACGGCAGCAGTAGCTGCTTGACAATCACCCTCAAATAACCACGCACGTATTTACTATTCATAGCTTCCAAATAATTTTTTATTTAATGTGAACGCGAGTCTCTCTGTATTTCTATTGTCATTCATCTGTAGTTAGGCAAGCGATGAGTCCTTTTTTTCTCCTGAGGGATGGTGTGATATTTCGCCATCAAAAGGATATTCAAACGGCAATGAATATGATGAATAGCAAGCAGTTTAGCATAATTTTATAATAAAATATGAGATAATGTGTACAGGTTCGTGGCATAAATCGATTACTACAGAATCCTTTTAAACACAACACAGTTTTGAAATTGTTATCGATAACTAATATGAAAAAAAAAACTGCTGAAGTCATGTCACGTGTCATTATGAAATTCTGATGCCGCCAAAAACGAACTGCACACCAACGCATTGAGGTGTTAGCGAAGGAATTCCTATCAATCATGCCAAATAATTGAGAGTATGATGGCACTCACATCTGTCAGATTTTGTTTCAACCTGAAAGACTTCTTAAGAGTAAAAAAAAACTACATACAACAACAAAAACAACAGACACCAGCACTTGAAACCCTTATCAAAGGAATGAGCAAAGCAGCGCTGAATGATGAAAACTGAATGACGTTGGCTCAACATTATTGTGCTGAAAAAGACTCTCCAGAGAATGTTTTTCTCTCTAGAGCAGATAAATGGTAGCTTTTCTATAAAGAACTCGAAGAAATAAGGTAGCAGAAGGCGTTTTATTGTTGTTGATTGATGGTGAATGAAGTAGAAATAATGACAAGTCATATGACACCTTCACAAGGATAACAACAATTTAAGAGTCATTCAATCATTATCAAGAATTCCAAAGTTATTTAAACTGGAAAGACTAAGGCTGGCATATGAACAACCAAAGACACCTTGTTACTACTGCCTTTAGCTTTGTTGAACGGTAACAGTAAATGAGAAGAAAACAAAGCATATGTTCGCAACTAGTAGGGTCAAGCGGTCCCAAGACTATACTTTCGATATTGCCCGTGACAGTGAATTCGTCCGCGGTTACCAGCGAAAATGATGAGACCAAGCGTAAGATCACTCTAGTCAACAGGATGCTATTATGGTCTCAAAAGGCAATTGAGTAGCAGACATCTCTCTCGTATGACAAAAGCCGCACTTAACACCTCTCTTATGCTTCTGCTAGCGCAGAAGCATGGGCACTATTGACCACCGATATAGTAGCCTTGAGAGTACGCAATAGAAAAGTCTCACATAAGACCTACTGTCCAATGCGAGTAGGCAATGATTTCCGCACCCGATTCAACAAAGAGCTGTATAGGCTCATTAAAGACATGGTAGTGACCCTTCGCAAGAGGCATGGACATTATTAAGAACCAATGTAGTAGCCTTAAGAGTACGCTTAAGAAAAGTTCTACGTATGACCTTCGGTCCAGTGAATGTTGGCGGTAATTTCCGCATGCAACCCAATAAGGAGCCGTATGAGCTCCTTAACGACATTGGACGTTATGCACCTTATTAACATCTAGCGGCTGCACTGGCTAGCCCATGTCGTTCGGATGAAATGGGATACTCCAACGAGACTGATATTTGATGTGGTAATTAGTGGAAGGCGACATAGGAGACGGCCTTGTCTGCGTTGGAATGATCAAACCTAGGATGTCTTGTCATCAATTGGTGCTGGCAACTGGCGAAGGCACGAAAGAAGCAGAGGCGTCTGAAAGACAGGCCCAAACTCGTTAATCGGATTGTTAATGGTCAATTGAGTAAGTAAGTAAGCAACAAGGCTCGCTTATGTCATTCGGATGAAAGAGAATGCTCCGACAAGTCTGGCATTCAATGTGGATGTCAGTGGAAGTCGTCGACATAGAGGACGACCTTGTCCACATTGAAAAACCAACTCGAAAAAGATCTGTCACGGATTGGAGAAATCGCACAAGAAGCAGAGGCGTCTGAATAAAAGTGTTAAGGCAGGCCCTAATCCGTCAATTGAATTGTTAATGGCTATTAAGTAAGTAAGCAAGCAACAAGGCTCGGTTATGTCATTTGGATGAAAGAGAATGCTCCGACAAGACACAAGACTCGATGTGGAGATCAGTGGAAGTCAACATAGAGGACAACCTTGTTCACAAGAAGCAGAGGCGCCTGAATAAAAGTGTTAAAGCAGGCCCAAATCCGTAAATTGGATTGTTAATAGCCAATTAAGTAAGTAAGTAAGTAAGCAATAAGGCCGTTGCAAATAAATTCAAAGGATCTCCAACAAACTGTACTCATTTGCAAAGGAAGGATGGTACACTGAACCCACTTGTCTAAAAAATAGACAAAACAGTACAGTTCACTGCAATATTTGCAGACAAAGATGCCAAACCAAATAAAAAACAAAATAGAAACTGTAGACATCTGTCGCTATTGAAGGAGAAAAAAGAATAATTTGATGAAGACAAACTCGGACAGTTATGGATATAAGCGCAGTCCTTAATTGTTGCATTGAAGCACTGTTTCTTGGCTACATATACCCTGAGGGGCTGGGAATATCTGAGAACAAAGAGAAGGACATGTTCTCGGTCATTGTCCAGCACTTGAGAAAGATTCTTGGACATTCCATATGTATGGTTTGAAGAAACGTGTCTGGTCAAAGTTGATTTAGATAAAATCCTTACTTTCAGGATGGTGAAGAAGTAGGCACTAATAGGATAACAATGGCACTTTATAGATCCCAAGTAGGATACGCTTCTTTAAGGGCGGATTAATTGTGCGATTTAATGCTGCAATTATGAAAACCACGTTTTTTACATCAAAACGAAAGACTTAAGCAACAAACATTGTAATATTTTCATAATTATTAAGGAGTTAATATCATAAAAACTACTTCTTCAGCCTTATTTGGCATTTTAACACTTGAAAGATATTTATCATAAGCGTTAGCAATTTAAAGTAGAATTGAAAACCACCTTTCTTTATACAATTGTTACAAAAACAAAAACAAATACTCTTCATCGGAGAAAATTTACATAAAAAAGTCCCTGATAAATCCAAGCAAGCGTAACCAAACTGCCTTGTCTTGTCTTACCTCGAACACCCTCTGCCTGTTATGTTATAGGCACACTTTTAGGCAGCACAATAACCATATGGCCAACGCTAAATGAATATTTTAATAAAAATAACAAGAAAAACAATAAAAATGCAAATTAAGTGAAAGACAGTTGAACAATAAAATTTTTCAGAATGCTTAAAATGTCAGCACCTACACCGCAAGGAAAAATTTTAGGAAAATAAACAACCACCACCACCACCATCACCATCACCATTACCACCTTGTCATCATTCCAATGGAAAACAGTTGTTAAAAGAAAACATATTTTCCTTGATATTGTATGCAGTTTGATGGCATATTTTAAGAAGAACCCTTTTTCGAAAAACATAATAAAGGTTTGAGGTTAAATATGGGGGTATGAAAATCAAAAGACTTAGGAAACAAACTCTCTTACTTTTTAGTTTACAAACCATCGTTCCTCTCACTATACTCCTCTTTTTTTTATAAGATAATCGTTTTTTAGTTTTTTATGAGCCTTGAAGTCCTACGGATTTTACTGGTCAACGAAAAAGAACCAAAGTTCATTAGATTTGTGGGCATTATTTATGATTTTATTTTCCTTTTTTTTAACAAAATTCCAAGCAATTTTAGCAATTAAAATAAAAGAAGAGAACAAAATTTCACATTAATTTATGGCCCAATTCGTTAGGCTTGTTGCGAAAGAAACTGATTTATATGACAGGACGGAGAGTGTCCATATGCAAAAATATCAAAGAAAATATTGATTTTCTTTGAAAATCTCTTGGGAAATTCACAAATAATTTTTAAGAAAATTTTCTTTTGCCTCATCAAATGCAAATTTTATCCACACACACAAACAAATAATTGCGTGAAACTAATTAAATAACACAGGATAAAAGAAATTTTTATTTCCTTAGGAGCTAAACAATGTCCTTCTTTATGGCACAGTCTTTTAGGGTGGTTTGTTAAGAGTTTTTCTAATAAATTATAAAAGATTTAATTTCTTTCTTTTTTTTCTTTTACAAACGATTTATTGTAAGTCTTGGGAAACTATGCCCGTTTTATGTACTATGTACTGTGCCCTCAAGCATAACAGCCTTTTATTTTTCAGCCATAAAACTGCCCATAATTTATCTGAACAAATAGAGTTTGGTTTATTACCTCTTCTCTATTGCTTTGATTCTATTGATTACAGCCATAAACTTGATTGAAATTTGTCAAATTTCAAGTGTCATAAAAATCATTGAAAACTGAATTATTTGTCATGATTGTTTTAGAGAAAATAAAAATATTTTATAGGCTCGTAGAAATTCTTTAAAAAATGCCGCTATTGTGCTATTTATTGTATTTTTATGAAGGTATTGAAAGCAATTTAACCATTAATAATGACCCCTATTTCACAAATTTAAAATTTAAAAAAAAATTTTTATTCGATGAAAATTTGGCAAGTTTTTACAAAACTCTCAAAATCTATACCTACTTTGATAAAAATTAATACACTACAATACGTAGTTAGACGTTGCCTAGCAGTGTGCCAAATTTCAGCTTTTTTGCTTCAGCAGAAAAAGAGGAGCCCATATATCCTTTTTTCCGATCAAAAATTTTTGCAAGAAAAACAACTTTTTTAACACATAAAACCAAGGTTATAGGCTTATAGTTTGAATAACAGTTTCTTTTTTCATCAAAACTACTTGTTAAGCATCGAGTAGCCTTTTAAAAACTCAATTTTTATTTCATTCTTTTAAATAACCTGGTCTACCATATGTGATAGGCTACTGTCTAACATTTTAATTAAAACAATAAATTTTTAGCACTTAAACAGATGTTTGCAAGTACAGTTTTTGTTCTACTAAGGCCTGGAAAAACAATGAATAAATTAAATGCCAGTAATTGTGCCACAAGATCACAGAGAAAACCACTTAAGCATTAAGTTTTCTTTTGGCATGACCTCAAGAACAAGTACTTACTGATGCCATAGAAAATTTTTAAAATTTTATGTAAATTTTCCTTGGTACAGTAAGCAAAAGGGGTGGAATTCAAGTGACCATTAAGAAGTTCTTGTATTGAAAATACTAAAAAATTAACTTCTTCTCTCTCCCTCTTTCTCTTTCTTTCTTTCTCTCTGATGTACACAGGAAATATTTGATTACTGCTCGTGTGCCTGGTTTGCGGAGTACTGTTTATGTTACAAAATTATTGTAATTAATGCAAATTGAAAACCATGCAAACCGATGTAGGATGGTGGCTGAACTCATAACAACTGACCACCACTATACGCCACACTTTTTTGTTATTACAAGGTGTCATATTTATGCTTTCAGTAGCCTGACCACAACAATTCTAGGTATTTGCACTCAATTACACCTTTTTTAAATTCTTTTCCAGAAGGATTTTGTTTGTGTAAAACAAATCGCTGCTTAATTAATAGAATTGCCAAACTAAAGTGCTTTAATTATAATTATAGTGGTTAACTGTGTAATAAATGAGGGTGGTTTTATTAGGTTTGAAGGCTGCATAATTAGCGTGTGCCAAAATATACAAAAATATATAAAATACAAGCAAAATTTGCTTGTAAAAAATGAACTTAAGAAGGAATCTATGTATGTTCGCCACATCTGCCGATTGAATGACTTTCAAGTTATCTTCACATAAAATTGAAACAAAAATTTTATTGGAAATGGCTTTATACTGCTTATAACAGTTAAGAAAACCGAATTTTAACATACTTTAACAAAAACAGTGTTTTAGAAGGATATACAAACAACCATTTCTTCAGTTAGATTGAGAAATTGAAATTTAAAAAAAATTTGAAATTTTTAAAATGGTTTGTATAAGTTTTTTGAGAAAAGTTTCATGTTTTGAAAAAAGGATATATGGCCAACTCTTGCCACAGTTGTGGTAAGAGAGCTGAATTGAAATTTCTGAGTTGCTAGAATCTGCTCACATGTCTTTTGATAAAAATTAAATTTTATAAAAAAAAAGGATATATAGCCAACTCTTGCTATGGTTGTGGTAGAGGATTGAATTTTGGTTTCTCGGTTGCTAGTACACTACTACGTATTGTAGAGTAAAAATTTTTAATATAACTTTTCATAGAAAAATATTTTAAAAATTATTATAATTTTTTTTCTTTTTTTTTGTAATATTTCTTTCTATGTGCCATCTAACGAATACTGTTTTTGTATTTAAAAGTAATTTAATATGTTTTACAAACTATTCCATCAATATTTTTTCTTAAAAATCCTTAACACTCAAATAAAATAACATTTTCTTACTGCATGTAAGACAAAATTTGTAACAGAATTGCTAAATAGAACATGCAGCTGTCCAACAAATTATTGACATTTGGTCATTTGGTTTGTTTTTGTACAAGCTACACATTTAAAAGAACGTTCCAATAAACAAATGAGAGAATATTTGCGTTAGAAAAACAAAAGGATATGAATTTCAAAAAAATTGCATGCTAATCAAAATATTGACAGGATATAATTGCACAGACACAATTATGGAATAAAATATTATGAATATATCACAGATACAAAAATATGGCAAAAACAAATGGACATAGAGCAGCTGTTTGTTACCATGGAATTTGCTTACAAATCAATATAAAATTCGAAACTGTTTAAAGTCACATTAAAATTTAAAAGCCATAACAAAATCACATTAAAATATGGTATCTTTGGAATTCATTCTCCAAGTTTTAAGGATGAAATCCTTTTAAAGTCCTCTTTACACAATATTTAAAATTTTTATGCGATTTATTTTTATGACTTTGGCTAGACTGTTAGATATTTTTTATGACAAAATTAACCAACTTTGTGTGGCAACAACCCCTTGAAAGTAGAAAGAAATTTTATGTCCTTTTTATAGCTTTTGATGCTGTCACTCACAGCTCTTGATCATTTGTTTGATTTTGCATTTAAAAAAAAAAAGACAAAAAGGAAGAGAAACAATTGCAAATAACAGTGTGTTAATTACGGTCGTTTAGTTTGTCTTTTTAGTCCTTGTAAGGTTCATTAAAATCTTTAGTTTATCTTTTGGGTGTTACCATAGAAAAGTCTTTAAAGATTTTATGATATTAAAGGATTGAAAAGACAGTCATTACACATAAACACATATGCATTACGATATTTTTATGAATAATAAAAACCATGCAGAGATGGAAATTATGTTTTGTGGAAATGAAAGGGAACAGGAAAGTTCTGACAAAATTTTGCTGAAGACAATATTTTAAAAATAATTCAACCAAAACAAAATATTGTTGATATTTCAAGAAAAATAAACTTATGCAGAAAAAGGATATATAGCCGACTCCTAAACCATAAAAGATATTTTTAAAATTATAGTTTAAATTGAAAGACTGACTTCATCTACAAGTTGTAGGCTAAAAAAATTAGGAAAACAATGAAATTCAAACCATATTTACAACTCAAAAATTCTCTTAAAAAACATTCCTAATATTTCCAAATATTTTTATACAAAAAATGAATCAAGGCACAATTTTTAAATATTTCAACAAAAAATATTAAATTTCAAAAAAAGAATATTCGGCGAGCATAAAAACCGTGTAAAATATTAAAAAAATAATCATGTGGAATTAAAGTTTATATATTTTTCTAAATTGTAGCCTAAAAAAATTTGGAAGAAACGAAAATCTAAATACATTTCTACCAAAAATATTATAATAAGAACATTAGAAAAGGCCGAAAAAGAATAACTGCACCATTTAAGGCTGCATTTTTAATTTTAAACGCCACAAATAGTTTTTCATAAGGTTTATATAAAAAATTTGCTAAGGAGTAAAACATTTTTTTTTGTTCAAAGCTTTCGATTTTCATTAAAAGAAAATTGTTTAAAAAAGGATATATGAAGAGCAGAAAAACAAATGAAGATATTAAAGTTATAAAGGCGTAGGAATAA